>VZTT01005644.1:66186-83344 GCA_013400855.1 Buphagus erythrorhynchus | reverse complement strand
ATAATAATAATAATAATAATAATATGTGTCTAATGCAGTGGCTTTGGAACCTTCAGAGCTGAATCTCTCCAAGTTTGTCAGCCATCACAATCCTCAGGACTTGTTCACCATTCCTGTATTATTTAGGGTGTATCCCACTCCCTAACTCAACAGTCACTCTCCCATTGATTCCAGCAGAAGCAACACCAGTCTGTTAGACTCTGCAAGGCTCTGAGTGAGTTTAAATCCTCCTGAGTAGGTGGATGAGCCCTGAGCCAAAAGAAGAAAGCTTTACATAGAAAAGTCCAAACTAAAATAGAGCTGGAAGCTGACACTGAAGTTTGATGGAGGTAGCTTCTTCACCAAAGAAGTGTGAACTTCAGATGCTGTGTGAACTGACATCATAAAGCAGATGGCAAAATACTCATGGGAGATACTATGTTGTGAAATAATACCCCGTGGTTATGGATAAACAAATGTTAAGGTTCTATAAACTCACTGGAGCATACAATGTCTTTTAAGTCAGAACAGCCAGTACTTTGTGCTGAACAAAACTCAGTTCTTTTGAAACAGGAATCAGGATCTGCAAAATAAATGTAAAAATCAAGATAATCACTTCTGTGCATGCATTATTAATGCTAATAAGAAAATTATGGAATAGGTGAAAGTCTTTAATTATGGCCAAGGAGTCACCTAAGCAGCAGTTCCTTTGGCCCAGTGAGAACTTAGAATTTCAAATTATAAAATTGGAGCATATCAAAAGAGAGGCAGGTGGTGGGTGGGTAGGTGGTATTTGAGAACTCACTGAAATAGCATTGAGAACTCTGATTTCTTATGAGAGCTAAAGATATAGGTTGTGCTATTACATGCTTGTACAACTCAGGTAAGCTAGATGGAGTTTTCAGAAGTAAAAGTCACCTGCAATTTCTTTTGGAAAAAATATGCATCATGGAGTCTCAAAACCTCTGTATGCTTGTCTGGACTTGCTAATCTGAATTATTTATGAAGGGTCAAAACCCATTAAAGGCTGGAACAGCAGGTTTTATGCAGTTAGCTCATTGGATTACATCTCCAGTTCTCATAGAATTGCACATAATCTTTAATTTCTCATGAACTATGGATGACTTGATCTTTATTGGTCTTTTTAATTAGCCTACAAACAATTTTCTGGTAGGGCAGGTGGCTCCAGATTACAAAAGGAAACCATTTTTTATTCTTCTTGAATAGAGAAACTAATATATGGAAGGCAGTGGACTGAAAAATGGAAAGATTTCAATGGAAATAATGATGAGAATTCCATGGCTTTTTAGTCCTAAAGACTAAGAGAGAGGGTAAGTCCATCAGAAGGAACCCTCACAGTCAACTGCCAAAATAATTGCCTTAGAAGGGTTTTGAGAATAATCAGACAATCTACTAGAGAACTCAAAAAAGGGATTGCAAGAAGGACACTTATGTTTTAGAGGTCAAGAAATGCTGGAAGAAAGTAACAATTGCCAAAAGTCAAGTTAGATCTTTCAAGTTATAGAAAAAGAAATCGTGAGCACTTTCTCAGCCACTGGGAAAGAATGATAAAGTGCAGCACAGTTTTATCAAATGTGGATCATGCCAAAATAACCCAGTGGCTTCCTTTGACAGGCTGACTTTTAGATCTCTTCCAGTGATGGAAAAGCAATAGTATACAGTGCCAAGTGGTAATTTTTTTAGTGGAAAAAGTTTTGTCTAAAGGAATTGTCTAGGAGGAAGATGACAATGAGGAGTTTTAAAAGGAGAAACCTTGATTTAGAGAAATATTATATGTCATGTTCCCTCAGAATCAGTTTTAGTACAGAGACACCATTAAACTGTTTGCCCTAATGTCTATAAGCTAGGGTGAAATTTAAAAGGCAACAATGACAATTAGAGACTGCCTGCATTCATAAGAGCATGTAGAACCTAAACTTCACACTACCACAATATTTTCTGGTAAATTTTCAACCAAAATATCTTGACTTCTATACAGAATTCTCTGGCTCAATAATACAAAATGATCAGAGATTTTACAGAGCAAGCTCTTACTCTTGCAAACTCCTGTTTAATTCAAAGAGTCCTATCCAAATAAGGGGATGAGTCAAATAAATAAAAATGACTTGCAGGAATTAGAGTCTGTGAGATCAAATCCAGATCATATCACAACAAGACACTGTGGGTTTATATTAATTAAAAAGAAATGCCAGGGTGATGGAGGAGGTACCTGTTCGGACAGTGACTGAAGCATTTTTATTCTCAGCACAAGATGACACTGCCACAGAAATGGTGTACAAATGGCCAGGAAGAAGGTTTTTAAACACAGTTTTTGTCTTATTTTTAGTTGTTGTATTTGTCTCCTTTCCATCCATGATGGAGATGGTGTAGAGGCTGCCCTTGCTGCCACTGGTCCAGCTGAGATGTATTTCTTCTCTAGTCACATTCTGAACTTCGATGGACACTGTCACTGCAAAGTGTGAAAGTTTCATACAGCTGAGAGCACTTCATTTCACTTCTGCAATTCTACACATTTATTATTGAAGAAAAAATACAAATGAAACCAATATAGACTCTTGTGTGGTTTTTTGGAGCCGATTTCAGTTTTCCAGTTCGTTCTACCAGAAGAGTAGAAGTGAACCATTTGCTCTATAGACAGAAACCATGCATTAATGTACTTTGTTTGATGGCTCCAAAACACAAATGGGTGACATTCTGCTTGCTTCTAGCCTTTGTAACTGCAGACAAAGTGTGATAAATGGTCAGAATTGTACAATGTTGCTTTAAGATAATAGAGAATTGATGAGGCTAGTTGAGAAAAACATGACCATTCTGAAGTGGACTGATATTTGACTCATCCTGATATCCTCAGGAAGATGGATTTTTAACATACCACCAGGAAAACCTAAGTTCAGAGCAGTAGCTAGGCATTTATTAAATGTGCTTCATAATAGTGTTAAGAAAACTCACTTATCACAGTGGTTTATGCCTGCAAGCAGGCACACAGTGAACATTTACTGGGTCCAAGAGAACTTTACCAAGGTGTAGAAACTGCCTTGATTGATATTTGCATAATTATGCATTTTCAGTGATTTTATCAGACTTCTCTTACTGAAATTACATCCAGGGATTTTACCTCACAGCTGATATGACCAATGAACAAGAATATTGTGCTTAATTGGATAATTTTCATTCTACTATTCAGTATCAAATATTTACTTACTGCAAGGTGCTGACGTAAAAGTGGTATTGAAAAAGGAATTAGATGTAGATCCTGTAAATCCAGTTGTGTTGGTGTTTGGAGAGGCTGGAGTTGTGGATCCTGTTCCAGTTGTACTGGTGCTGTTGGTGTTTGGAAGAACTGGAGTTGTGGATCCTGTTCCAGTTGTACTGGTGCTGTTCGTGTTTGGAGGGGCTGGAGTTGTGTGTTCTGTGAAATAGAAATTTGGAGGCAGTGAGTAGAATTTATCTTGAAGTAGACCAAGTTTATGCTTGTTATTTTCATAAACAACTTCCAAAGAACAAGCCCAGAAAGCATGCTTCTATTGCCTGCCTAAATATTTAACTGTGGTGCCACATAAAATCCAATCCCTCCCATGCCAGTGTACCTAATTATAGTAAGATATTGCCTAAGGAGGGTCAGGGAAGGGAAAAGACCTTATATGCAATTTTTTTAAGGTTTGTGTTGGGTTTTATAACTTATAAAAAGCAGTTATCTGAAGGCAGATCCTGCTGACAAACTCTTCCTGGAACCTGGGGACTCAGATCAGTGAATCCTTTGTTGCATTGACAGGAGTAAGTGGGTGCAGGGGTGCAGGTAGCATTTTGGTCACAGCCATTGAAACCTGGCTCACAGCTATTCCTTGCTACAGTGGAGTTAAACAAAACAGAAGAAGAACAAAGCTTTAAGTCAGTATTGGAAAAAGAGGTAAACCAAGTGCCATTTGCCTTTCCCCACTCAAATCCCAATTCACCAGACAGCATTACCAGTGAAAAATACACACTACTGGTTAAAACCACAGTGATGAACTAAATCATACCTTCTACAGAAGTATTTTGAAGATCAACAACAAACACTGTGCTCCTGTTAAGGGCCTCTATAAAAGCATCTGAAATCTCTTGTTTTGTTATATTTTGTCCAACATCCAACACGATGTCATATTGCACAATCACACTGCCATTCTTGATGCTGTTGATTACAATACGTATTTTTGTTCCATTTTTTAATTCTTGTAACTTCTGTGGCAGATGTTTTGTTATCTGCAAAGTAAAAGGTTTAACATATAGCAATATGCTAGCCACAACTCAATTAAAAGCAGCTCTCATAGTAGGAGAATATGTGTAACTTCCAGACAGAATTTCATTTAAATCAGGGCCACAGAAGACAACAATATAAATGAAAAATGACTTCTGCTTCATTTCTAACCATCACATGATGTTTTCCACCCACATTTAAGATATTCATACCCAGAGCCTCATGATTATTTACATTAGGAAAAGGTCAGCAGAAAATAAAATTTTAGTTTAGAATTTCTAAGCAAAATACCTCCATAATGAACTTCTTTTCAAACTCCTTAAATTCTGTACTTGATTTGTTCTCATATTCAAGTGTGAAATTTTCATTGGTAATCCTAGTGGTTCCATAGTAGACTTCAGCAGCTGTGGACATATGAAAGAATAACCAGACAAAATGAAGTTATTGTTTAAAAATGGTTTCTCAGCTAAGTAAGGATTTGGAATTAAAGTGCATGGAGCTGGGAGAGGCTAGAACATTGAACCACTGTGATTCTAACTCAGTAAATTTTTGAATTTGGCAGGAGCACAAGTTAGGCTGTGGATTTTAGCCCCATGAAAAATTTGCAGTCTGACTTTAAATTTCTGAAAGTTTGGCATCCTTTTGCCTATTCATTTCAATATGTAGCTTATTCATGTCCAGGTAGGTGCTCAATGTAAAAGGGCTTCATGTTCAGGCCATGAATGTGTTAGTTTGCTAACAGAAAAAGAAAAAATTCCAGAGGAAATACCTGTCTGAACTGTCAAGGAGGTACTGACATTCTTAGAGCACGTTGAAACATCCACGGATATTTGGTACTGAAGACCAAAAAGCAGATTTTCAAAAGCAGTGCTTGTTTCATTTAGGATTCTCTCCTGCATCTCTCCCGATTTTCCCTGCAGCCTCACTGTGTAAGGACTGTCTGCTGTGCCACCTTGAGGTTTCCAGCTGAACTGTATCCTCGTACTGGTCACGTCTGGCAGCTGGATGGACAAAGTGACAGGAGCTGAAAAGCAAAAAGGAAATTCTTGTGAAACACGTAGTTATAGTCTGTGTGTCTCTAGGGAGCAAAGTATTAATGGGAAACTGACAGCCTAAGGAAATATTGAAGTCTCTGCAATGTTTTTATGAAGATATGAAATATAGAATAGTATCACAAAATCACAGGATGGATTGGAAGGCACCTTAAAAATCATCTGGTTCTGACCCCCAGGGACACCTTCCACTATCCCAGGTTGCTCCAAGCAGTGTCCAACCCGGCCTTGAACTTCCAGGGATTGGGCATCCACAATTTCTCTGAGCAGCCTGTACCAGGGCCTCACCACCCTCACAGGGAAGAATTTCTTCGGGTTATTTACTCTAGCCCTACCCTATTTCAGTTAAAAGCTGTTTGTCCTGTCACTGCGTGCCCCTGCACAAAGTCCCTCTTGTAGGTCCCCTCCNGAACACTTCCAGGGATTGGGCATCCACAATTTCTCTGGGCAGCCTGTACCAGGGCCTCACCACCCTCACAGGGAAGAATTTCTTCGGGTTATTTACTCTAGCCCTACCCTATTTCAGTTAAAAGCTGTTTGTCCTGTCACTGCGTGCCCCTGCACAAAGTCCCTCTTGTAGGTCCCCTCCAGATACTGGGAGGGGGAAAAGCTGAAAGCTCTCTAGAGCTTTCTCCAGGCTGACCAGCACCAACTCTTTCAGCCTGTCTCCCCTGCAGAGCTGTCCCAGCCCTCTGGGCATCTTTGTGACCTCCTCTGGACCTGCTCCAGCAGCTCCACATCTTTCTCATGTTGAGGACCCCAGGGCTGGAGGCAGCTCTGCAGGTGGGGTCTCACCTGGGCAGGGCAGAGGGGCAGAATCCCCCCTCCCCTGCTGCCCACGGTGCTTTGGATGCATCCCAGGACACTTTTGGCTTTTTAGGCTGTAGGGGCACATGGCTAAGTCCTGCCAAGCTTTTCATCCACCAACACCCCCAAGTCCTTCTCCTCAGAGCTGCTCTCAGCCCACCCATGCCCAGCCTGTGTCTGTGCTTGGCACTGCCCCAGCCCATGGGCAGGACCTTGCACTTGGCCTCACTGGACTCAGGGAGGTTCACAGGGGGCCACCTCTGAAGCCTGGCCAGGTCCCTCTGGATGCCATCCCTTCCCTCCACAGGGTCAACTGCACCACACAGCGTGGTGTCATCAGCAGATCTGCTGAGGGTGCCTTCCATCCTGCTGTCAATGTCACCCACAAAGACACGACACGGTGGCAGTCCCAGGAGTGACCCCTGACGAGCCACTCGCCACTGGGCTGTCCTTGGCTACTGAGCCACTCTCAAAGACCAGGCTGTACCTCACTGTGTGTGTGCATATCTCCTACTGCTTTCCATGAGCACTGTGATCCAGATCAGGGAAGGATAAACCCCTTGGACTAATAGATCTTGAAGAATACTATTATGTACTAAAAATGGAAGTCACACTGCCTTTGTTTTCTGGGTGCAGAGTACAAAAAAGCTGCGTTCTCCTCTTTTCCATCTTTGCTTTACTTTCTTTATCCATTGAAAAATGATGAAAGGTTCATTACTGTATATTCTTTGAATATGGGCAGATAGCCCTTTGGCAAAAAAAGTTACACTAGAAAAGAATTTGTATTGAAACCAATAAGAATTGAGTTAGCAAAAAAATTTCAACTGGATTCTCCCAAAGAAGGAACTCTAGTATTGCATAAAAGGAAATTTCAAGACCAAAATCAACAAAACCAACAAAAAAAACAATAAAAAAATAAAAACCAATTAAAGCCAACAAAAAACAATAAAAACCAATAAAACCCAATAAAACGTCCCATTGACATAACCTGGCCTATGCAGCATAACTACACAGCACTTTACCCCTGAGGTACTGCCTAACACAAGGTGTGTCATTTCAAAAACGACTCCAGACAGGAACTGCAGCTTTTCAGAAAATAGATAGATGCAGGGATTCATATTCCTGGATTAAATTCCCAGCTTAAGAAAGACATCATAAAAAGCTCAAATTCCAACCAAAAATAACAATAATGAAAGAAAATTACACTCAGTTCTTCCAAAAATAGAGCAAAAGAAATTTAGTATCCTGTGTTAATACTCACAGCAAGTTCCAGTAGAAGAAGGATTAACAGATGTTGACGTACTAAGGTTTGTCATGGATGGGGTTGCCGAGGATGTGGAAGGGAGGGAATAGGAGGTCCTGGCAGTGGGCTCAGCTGTTGTGATCCCCTGGTTCGTGGTGGAGCTGTCCCCTTCTCCAGGAGGAGTCGTGGCACTGCTGCCCACAGAGGCCATGGTCACAGGAGGCAAGGGGCTCCCGGTGGCAGATGGAGTGGCCGTCACCTCCAGCGTGGGCTGTGCCTGTGTGGGGGCTCTGGGGGTGAGCTGAGCTGTTGATGTCCCCGTGCTGCTGCCCAGAGCAGGGGAAAGCCTGGCCCCGGTGGTACCTGGGGCAGGAGAGGTGCTGGAGGAGGAAGCCACAGGCCTGGGGGTGGCTGTGCCCTGTGTCATGGCCTCTGCTGCCCCAGCTGGGAGCTGAGCACTCGTAAGGCCAGCACTGGAGGATGGAGAGAACACGAGAGATGTGGGTGGGTGGGATGTGGTGGCCAAGGGTGTTCCAGGGGTGCTGCTGGTGCTGCTCTGCTGAGGGCTGGGAGTCATAGCTGAGGAGCCCATGGAAGAGGAGGAGGAGGAGGATGTGGATGGTGCTGGGTTGGTGCTGGGTGTGATGGCAGCTGGGCTGTTCACAGTGGGCTCAATGTCCATAACACCAGCACTGGAGGATGCAGAGAACACGAGAGCTGTGGGTGGGTGGGATGTGATGGCCAAGGGTGTTCCAGGGGTGCTGCTGGTGCTGCTCTGCTGGGGGCTGGGAGTCATAGCTGAGGAGCCCATGGAAGAGGAGGAGGAGGAGGATGTGGAGGATGCTGGGTTGGTGCTGGGTGTGATGGCAGCTGCGCTGTTCACAGTGGGCTCAATGTCCATAACGCCAGCAGTGGAGGATGGAGAGGAGAACACGAGAGCTGTGGGTGGGTGGGATGTGATGGCCAAGAGTGTTCCAGGGGTGCTGCTGGTGCTGCTTTGCTGAGGGCTGGGAATCACAGCTGAGGAGCCCATGGAAGAGGAGGAGGAAGAGGAGGAGGAGGAGTGGCTCGCTGTGGCTGAGCTGAAGGACAGGGAGGAAGCAGTGCCACTCTCTGTGCCCACACTGGGGGCAGTGGTGGTGCCAGGTCCTCTTGTTGGGAATGCTGGGCCCACTGCACTGCTCTTGGCAGACATCCCTGAGGAGCTCCTTTCCCACGTTACTGCTGTGGGTGTAGTGCCCATCACCCCTTCCTCACCCTCCGTGGAGGGGGACAGCGAGGTTGTGCCCAGGAGGGAATGGGCTGTTTCAGTGCTGGGCTCTGTCACAGAGCCATTGGAGCTCTGTGCAGCTGGGCCACTTCTGCTGTTGTTGTTGGTGCTCCTCGAGACATTCAGGTGGCTCTCAGCAGGGGCAGTCATTGCGTCTCTTCCCGCTAATGCCATTAGGGTGCCTGTCAGAATTTCAGAAATGTGGATTATCGATTGTTGCCCTGTAATTCTGTGAAGTACTTTAATAATCTACCAAGTGTAACTTTGTTCTTGTGTGAAAAATTCACTTAACGTTCTCAGCTTCATTGTTATTCCTTTCCTTTCCTTCCTCATTTCCAGTTTCATATTCTTTGCTATTCCTCAACTACCATGAAATTTCTGTCACTTCCTCTTCCATTTACATAAATTTGAGATCTTACCAATTTCCTGGTAATACTTTTTCTCTGTATAAATGTAGAGTTTTTTATTACCTTTCTATTCTTAGTCTACATATTTTTAAAAATATTTCTATGTACTTTTCTTCTCATAAATATTATTTCATTTACAGTAAGGAAAGAGTTTAGTGATGGACTCATCAGTGTTAGGTTTAAGGCTGAACTCGATCCTAAAGGTCTTTTCCATCCTAAATGATGCTATAATCCTGTGATTGCTCTGAAGTAAAATTCCTAGAGAATTAACAGGAAAATTAAAAATTAGCTGAATGCATTTTTCAGCATAATTTTCTCCTTATCTGTTTGCATATATTTTATTGCTTCAATTTTTTTTATTTTTCAAGGCATTTATTCCTTTCCTAATTACTTTCTGTCAGGCAGAAGAGAACAATTTTTCTGAGGATATCTTTCTGTGGATGTTCTAAATCATATTAATCCTGGGTGAAAATTCATTGTCTTCCTGTGTTTACCTCAATTTCTAACTACAAATAAATTGCAACTGCTGTAGTTTGCAAGTGTGAGAGTAAAAACATTTCTAACACTCCTAGTTTCTTCAAAAGGAAAATCAAACCCTTTTTCCGTTGTGATTAAATAGTCAGGTTACGTTGGGCTTATTTAATTTACTTTATCTGGTAATTCAGCTTTGATTTTGAGAAGTGGCTTTGTTGCTGTTAAAAACCCAGACATATCCTTCTGCCTTATGTCAATTTTACTTCTTAGCAACACAACTATAACCCTGGATCTTTGGGTTTGGCTGAATGAAACTTAGAGGATTCTCAGACAGGGTGTACTGGAGCAGCTCTATCAGATTCTTAAGAGCCACAATAATTAACAGCTTTTGACTCTATTCACCTGTAAAATGAAGGTGGCATTTTCATGTCATTTGATGCCTACGTGGCAGCTTGTAATGTAAAAATACACATTTTTCAAAATTCTTCCTACAGATGGATATCTTTTTTACACTCAAATATAGTTTGAATTATAAGATCCTGTGCTTGCATCTCTCAGATTTTTAACAGCAGGTATTGATCAGTCAAGAAATTTGTGCTCATCTGCATTGAATGGCATGAAACCAGACATTAAGAATAAAATAATGCAGTCCCCTGAATTTCTAGATTTTTTTTTAATCTCTTGCAGTGCAGTGAGAACACAGCACAGTTAATAATCTAATCTATGCTTTTTTTATGTGTCTTTTCCTAAAGAGTCTTCTAGAGGAGAGAAGTTGGCAAAATACATCATTCATAACTAAACTTAGGGGTAAAAAAAGTCATCAAATTTGGTCAGACACTGCATGTTCGATCTTTTAGATGACTTTTCTGAATACTTTGCTCTCATTCTTTTACCTACTTACAGCTTTATATCCCTACTAAAACATCTGCTGAAAACCAGTGCATTCAAGCTAAACAAACAAACCAAACCAAACCAAACCAAACCAAACCAAACCAACAAAAACCCACAGCCCTGTAAATATTGCATGTTGTTGGTTTTTATATTCATTTTTAGCAGCTCCCCTTCCCTGATAATCATTTCAAGTGTTTCTGAAGGACATCCTCTAAATGTATAGCGACAGCAAATAATCAAATCGATTTTTACTTACAGAGGAGAGCAGGGAGGATGCAATGCCAGAGGAAATCCCGAGTGCCCATGTTGAGTCCTCCCCTCCTTGCAGCCCTTGTCCCGTGTGTGAGAGTGGCATTTTGAATGGAACACTTTGGTAATTTAAACAGGGGCGAGGCTGCAAGGGTTACGTCCCAGCCTCTGCGAGTCCCTCACGCACGTTGGGATTGCAGCCAATGTCATGAAAATCTCACACCTGACCTGTTCTGTCACAAATCCCAACGTTTTCTGTTGAAGCGTGCTTGCTTTTCCTTAATGGAGCAAGGTCTGACTGTGATCTAAAGGTGAGTCAAAGATTAAGAATTCAGTGAGCAGTGCAACACAACTGAACACCCTTTTGTAAAGGGTATTCAATAAGTAAAACATTTTAATAACCTCAGGTCTGGGCAGTGCATGACTAAGATCTAGAACTGAGGAGCCTTGGGTACAAAAGTCTTGCCTTAATCCACAGATCCACCTTTTTTCCCTTCTATATTTTCCTGTATTATTAATTATTTAGGTTCAAATGTTTAAATACTCAGTTCTAACTTGCATGTTTATTGTATTAGAACAACAAATTGATAGAAATGCACCAAATGGATGCCACTCATTGGTTGTTCAATACTGTAAAGGGACTGGAGTGATTGTAAATCTCCATTATTTCACCTCTTTGAAGCAGGTGGAAAATAGTGGATGACCAGGCTTGTCATTCTTAGCTGAGTTTATCCCCATTTTCTTTAGCAGGTAAACTCCTCCTAACTATGGGCAGCTGCCATGGACAGTCCCTGCTGGTCACCAAATCTGGGTCAGTGATGTCAAACCTGCCTCTGTGTGCCATCAATGACTTAAACATTTACATTTTGTCACATTTTTAACACCCTACCCTGCCTGAGGTTTATACTGGTAAAAGTCTTCTTTAAACCATTTGCAGTGAGATTTTTTTTCCAATCACACTATGTGAGAGGAATGCTGTATTGAGTGGGGCAGGATGGAGTGGAATGGGGCAGAGTAAGGCCTGAAGAAGGAAGATCATTATTTACCTAATTATTTTTCAAGTTTTTTATAGACCTGAAAGACTTGGCACATCCATAACTGCATAAATTCTAGAAATTTTGCTTCAGCAGCTGTTTTTGAAAATTGGTTTTATTTTGGTTTTACTCTGGCAGGGAAGTAAGACAAAGAAAAATATTCCTTGAAATGAACTTAAGGTCATTGTTCTCTGGTGTGAGGCAGCAATTTCAGCTTTGTGCCTTGTTTGATGTAGAAACTCCTGACTCAGTCAGATCTTTTTTTAGCAATCACTTGTTTACAGATCTAACAGGAATTCTTAAAAAATTGTTTCCGCTTGCATAAATAATTGGAAATCACGTTTTCCTTCTGCTTAGGAGGTCAACCTTGTCAGAATTCTTTCTCTTGGGCTTCCATAGGACCCAACCCAGGCTCTAATTCCTGCTCAGCTGGGAGCTCTGGTGGTATAATTCCACACACCAGGGTAATTTTTGACCCTAAACCCCTTCCCTGACTCTGCAGGTCCTAGTCAAGTGCAAATAACCTTTAATGAGCTTGCAAACTATGGAGGACAGGGTGGGAAATGCCACTCCCTGCTTTCTTAACCAGGATTTTCTATTAAATGACAGCCATGGAAACTTGGCTGCAAAGTCTATTAAGTCAAATTCTTAATATCTTAGAAGCACCACTGTTTTTCAGTGACACTTAACTTGTATGAAAGGAGAAGTCTCTTATGAACCAAAAGAAGAAACCAAATTCAGATTTAGCAGCATAAACCCATTTTTACTAACATACAGCAAATGACATATAGCACTAAAAAAAACCCCAAAATTCTCTTTTTTTTCCAGGAAATAGATACAGAAGAGGGGCTGGATGTTGCATTAGAACCTGTCACCAGGGCTGAGATTCAGACAAGCTCCTCTGTTAGGCAGCCTCAGTTCCAGTTTCTCTTTTTTCACCTTGACAATGCCCCAAAACCAAACCAACTTTTAATTCAGCTTGTCATGTACTTTACAGTAACAGTTGCTTTTTGGTAAACACAGAACAAGTTTTGCCACATGCTTCACAGGTAAGAGACTTGCCAGCATGAAACTGGTGACCCTTCTCAAATATTTTAAGTTCCTTGTGACTCATCTCACCAACTGATAAAGTCAAGATTTAAATGATCACTTAATTCTTACATTTATTTTTGAAAGATGCTGAGGAAACTCAGGTATCACCTAGAGTTAGAAGGTGAAGATACACAAAGAAATAACAAGATTAAATGACATATAGTTCACTTGCAAAAAACCTTGTCATTCCTTTGGGCTGATCAAAGACCTAGGACTTTGAAAAAAAACTCTCTTTAGATACTAATTTCCATCTGCTTAAAAACACGTTGTTAAAAGTCTGTGTTTACCAAGGGTTTATCTTCTCAAAACAAGCAAACAAAAAAAAAAGGATGAAGCTAAAAGAAATACAGAGGGCAGCTGAATTGGTGAAGGCAGTATCTTTTATTAAATCAAAGAATACAATGTGGAGAAAAAATTCTTGTGGGCTTCTAAGCCCCTCAGCCAGCTTGAATTAGAAGCAGCAAATGTTGGGGAGAAATGCTAGTGACAGCTGAAAAATAACCCATTCTGGGGCACTCAGTTTTCTAATTTTGCCTCCTGACAGCCATCCCCAAACACTTCCAGACTCTCACTTGTTGTTTTGTAAGTCAGAGATGGAATTTCTTGTGGAAATCACGATTTGGGGGGGAGAGGATAATACCGGTTTTAACTGCTTTTATCTTCTGTAGTACCAAACTTACATGTCCAAGAACTCCCAAAAATGTGTCAGTACTGTTAGTGAGGATGTCCATTGGTCTGTGGGTGTTAGGAGTGAAAGAAAAATGGGGTTTTTAGGTAAGAACTGTACTTCCCATGCGTGTAGAAATGTCTGTAAGTTCACATAACTGACATTGGTAAAAATCAAAACGTGTTTCATCATCTTAGAATGACAGAAACGATGCTCTGTAGCCAACCTGTTCCCAAAAGGAAATGTTGGTGAATGAAACAGCCTCAGAAGCAGGAGGTACCTGCACTGACACAAAGTGTAATCACAATAAAGATTTGAGACATTCAAACCCTCCTGCCTTCTACAGTCACTCAAGATTATTATTACTGTTATTGTTGTTGTAATTTTCTTTATTTTCATTATTATTATTANGCTATGGGTCAGTGACATTTCCAGCTGCCATTCTGCATTATTTACAACCACACTTGTGCAAGAAGTGCCCTGCCACTGAGTTTTCTCATCAATTCCTTGGTGTGTGATTGTGATTTCAAAGGGCTCAGCCCCCCTGAGCTGCATTATTCAGAGGAAACCACTATGCTTGTTTCTGTATCAGCCTGTTATGTATTAACTCAGAATTGTAGGTTTTAATTTTGTGTTTACTTTCTCATTAAACATAAATCACTAGATTCTCCCATGTCTAAAACTGCTTCCAGAAAAGCTACCTTTTATAATTTCAGTGCCAGAGAGAATGTGAGGGGGGTTTTTTCAACAACTGTCTTATTTTCAATGGATTTGTGCATTTCTAATTTGGAGTGATTTCAAACAGCACAGATACGATAAATCCCAAAAGCCTCAAAACATATGAAGTGTTTGGCTTTAAAACTTTAAAACTTTTAAAACTTTAAAACTTTTTTTGGCACTCAAAACTTAGAGTTCATGAGGGTTTAAAATGTTGCAGGGTATAAAAAGTATTTCTGAGAAGCATTAAAATTTAATCAGATATAAGGAAATTAGATGGTATTAGCACTGGATATTCAAAGAGTGTAAATTGTCTTGGCCTGAGACCTAAACAACACATTATGTTCCAATAGTGTCCCTTCTCCCACATCAAACACACTGAAGACTTTCTTAAGACAAGATCCAAAGCTCAGCCCAACCAGGCTAAGAAAAGTCATGATATTTTCTTGGAAAAAAAATAGAGAAATGGAAAGAAACAAGAGACAAAGATACCTCTATTTGCCTCCTAGATTTGGGGAATTTGAAGTTCATGTTGAGTTACTTTTCAATTCATTATAAACTATCGCTGTCACAGTTGGCAAAAGCAGAGTTCCTTTTGTGGGGGCACGGTGCTGAGCCACAAAGGTGATGAGAGGGCTCCAACTTGCTCTGGCTAAATGAAACCCACATTTTCCTTCCCAGCCTGGCACTTGATTAGCAAGGAAAGAGCAAATGGAAGAGGAATCAAGTACAAAACACCAGGACTAACAGAACAGATAAAGAATCAGAGATGCAGCTGAAACAAATCATAGGTAACCTTTGAGTTCCTGAGGCTTCCAAAACATGGATTTGTCAGAATGCTCTGGAAATAAGGGTAGCAAAAACAGGGAGAAGCTTTCTGTGCAGGAGAGGAGTTTGGAAGGGGGAGGGGGGGATGTTCTGCATTTGGGCAGGGCACAAAACCAAAAGCACAACATCATGAGAGGATGGTGCTGCCTCACCCAGCAGCACTGCACAGAGAGAAAGACAAGAGCAGCCAAGCTGTCTCTAGAACTAGACTTAGGAAAACTGNGGTACTGTACGTTAGACACTGTACCATTCGACGAATCTGATCCTGGTGCAACAGAAAAGATTTGTTGATTTTGCAAACTCTGAATAGGAAGGACATACTGCCCACTTGGAGTAACTGTGGCATTACCTGAAATCTTGATCTATACTATACAACATCATCAGAGGATGGTGCTGCCTCACCCAGCAGCACTGCACAGAGAGAAAGACAAGAGCAGCCAAGCTGTCTCTAGAACCAGACTTAGGAAAACTGATCATCTTGATCTATACTAATGCTGTTTCTGTGACTTCATTTCTTTACTTCTTTCTTCTGTGCTGTGCATTTGCATTAGTTTGCTCTACCAGGGAATGAAGCTGTGTAGTCTCCATAATTCTGGACAGAAAAATGAAGAGAAAATTACTCCAGAGAAGAAATTCCAGCTCTCCACGAAGCAGCATCACTGACAAAATATCTGCTGCAGGAACACACCAAAATACCCCACCATCAGAGAACAAATACCCACGTTAATCATAGACCACAGGTGAAAATAAAGAAATTACCTGTGGGTTCCAGGGTAGAATTAAGAGCACTGAGCCAGGGATTGTTGCCAACAGTAACAGTATAACTTCAATAACCACAGCTCTGCCAACCCTTGTGATCAATTATTTTGTTTCACCTATAGATATTGGAACAAAGAATTCATTCAATAAGCACCTTTTTGCCACAGGTGTTTCAGGATGTTTTTAAGAATGTTATTTTATAAATCATTTTTTCCCCTTCCCAGCCTTAGTCCACAGAAGTGAGCTACAAAATTTTGAAAATTATTTGGACTCAGCATTAACAAAAGAAGCAGTAGGTGTGAGAGCCACAGGAATCACTGTGTTGTTTCAAGACTCTGAACCTTAACCTCAAGACTCAAAATGTCACCACTCTCCAAAGAGCTACAGGGTGCTGTGAAAAAAAAAAAAATCAATCTGAAGGAAAGTTTTGGTTGCATTAAGGCTGAACAGTCTGGTGTTTGACTCTTATCTGAATTTAAACATTTTGATTTCCCAGCTCTGTGAAATGGCAATGTTATCCAAAATACACAATATAAAGAAAAAGTAAAACTTAGCCAACAGTATTTGGGGAAGAAAGTGTTGTGATAAGTTTTCCATGATAATTCCAGTGAAAACAATCTACTTCTCAGGAAGATTTTCTTTTCATGTGAACAGGTTTTGTTTTACAATAGTCTCTTCTCTCAGGAGAAAAAAATGTAGTTAAAGACCTTTCAATGGAGCACATTTTTTGCCAGTGACTCATCTGTATTGATAATTTTCTTTGATATACTTTAGGTAATGACTGTGCAAGAAAACTTTGCTCCATCTTAGGCTGCCCTATTTCATACCTACACCCTTTTCATTGTAAATCATTACTTTTGCTTCAACACAATGCAAAAAATACCACCACAGCCAGGATCAGGATTCCAAACTTCCACCAGCTTTTCCAAAGTGTTGAGGTTTTAAAAAAAAAAAAAGAAAAAAAAAAAATCTGTTTTTTCCAGAAATGAGAAGTGAAAAAGAAAAGGAGGTGCCAAAATATCACCCTCAACACAAATATCACTAAATAGGAGCTATGGACTGCTCCTGAGCCCCAAGGTCAGAGACTAAAATTGGCTAAAATTACACTGCTTAGAGCTCATCCCTCTAAAGCAGGTTTGTCTTGGGGAGAAGCAGGGAGTGAGTTAGAGTTCAGCACTGTGAGAGATCAGAGGTTCAGTGCATCAACTCTCCCTGGTCCATGCTTTTTTAGAAGCACAGATGTCACTGGGGAGAATGTGTTAACTCTTTTTATTCAGATAAGGTATTTTGGAAGCTTTTCTCTGGTTTTGTTTTGCAAGGAAAGCCTCCAATCATACATTTTCCATTGCCTCAATGACAGGTGCAAGATCTAAAAGATTCAGGCCCAGAATTCAAAGATGAGACCATCATGAAGAAAATGTACTTGTGCTAAGG
>VZTT01005644.1:19639-64091 GCA_013400855.1 Buphagus erythrorhynchus | reverse complement strand
GATTTTTAGGGAAAGGTTCTTCCTCCAGAGCATGGTTGGGCACTGAACAGGCTGCCCAGGGAATGGGCACGGCCCCAAGGCTGCCAGAGCTCCAGGAGATTGGACATCATTCTCCAATGTCCAGGGTGAGATTGTTGGGGTGTCTGTGCAGGGCCAGGGGTTGGACTTTGATCCCTGTGGATCCCTTTCAAATCAGGGTATTCTGTGATTCTACATTTCAAGTGTAGAGTGCATATGATAAAAAGAGGATCTATGATCACTAGCAAATAAAACAATATTCAAATACTTTAAAATATCCATTCAAGGCCTCCAAGCTTGTGTTGACATTGGCAGTTGTGATTTCAGTGCCTAAGGATTATGAAATAATCCTGAAGTTTGCATCTCTACAGCACCTGCATTTTTGAGATTTTCAGAACGTTCTGGAAACATGATTTGGCTACACTTCACAATTCATCTGCCCCAAGGGTTTCGCTGAGATGGATTTCCCTTGTTTTATTAACAGAGAAATTTAGTGGTTAGATATCTGGCTGAAGTACTTCCACAAAGATTTCCTGAAGACTACAGATACCACTCCTTAGAGACTAAAAACCTGCCCATATCTGGCTCAGAAAGCTTTCATGTGAATTAGTGCAGCAAGATCAATTGGTGCCACAAGAGGTGAAGAACTGGTGTGTGGAAATTTCAAGCACTTGGAAAACTTTCTATTTCCCTGAAGAAAGCTTAAAACCCAAATAAATGCAAGTGATTGAATAACATGAGGATATGTATTCTATTTATTTACTTTTATTAAAGCAATGTAAGCTGTGGAGAGATGTAGGTGGACAGAAATAGAGGAGATTTAAGGTTGTAAATTTATTTCCTCAAGAAAGGAAGAAATTATTACCTACTGCTGACTGGAGTACTTTGAGATACATTGTCCATGTGCACATTTATTGCTCATTCTCTACCATGTGTCTCTCTGATCAACAGGTTTCTGAGGTGAATGGAAACCAGTGTGCAAAATAGAATGGGTGTGGAGAGTGGTAAGTGCCCCTGTGTGTGGAACATAAGGGGAGGTGGGTCCAGAAGTCACTGAAATGAAAAAACCTCAGTGCTGAAGTCCTCATGACATATGTGTCCTTACAGCATAGACAGAATGCACAAATATATGCACACATGAAATATAAATCACAAAGGCTGTTGGTAAGTAATCTCCTTTTCTGTGATGTGACATATATTACTGCATGGGAGATGTGTTACTGCATGGCATTAAAAAAAAAAACCATAAATATTTCTTAGATCAGTGGCTGGGTATTTTGCATATAGCTTATTTCTTCCACTGTCATTGCACTGTGATCTCCTTGGGAAAGGGACAGTTATGTCCTACAAAGTGCCAGCACAAAGCACAGTGGCTGCACTGCCAATCTGCTCCCCCTGCTCTACTGTGACACAAATTATTAAACCCACTTGCTTGGCATTTCTGCTCCCTTTGTCTTCCAGTTACTGCTGAAGACACAAAAGGAGCCTTGAACTCAGTCTCAAGAGGGGAAAACTGGCTACAAATTCTGAATTAGTCTTGTAAAGTCTCAGCAGCTTCTTGCTGCTGAGAATTCAGCTTACAAGAAATATGGAGAGAGGGCAGGTGGTGGCAGGGCAAGGGGGAATGGCTTCAAATTGGAAGAGAGTAGGTTTAGATTATATATTTAAAATAAAATCTTTATTTTTGAGAGTAGTGAGGCTCTGGCACAGGTTGCCCAGAGAAGCTGTGGCTGCCCCATCCCTGGAAGTGTTCAAGGCCAGGTAGAATGAGGCTCAGAGAGCAACCTGGGATAGTGGAAGATGTCCCTGGCATGGCAGGGGTTGGAACTGGATGATCTTTAAGGCTCCTTCCAACTCAAACCATTCAGTGATTCTAGAATTCTGTGACAACCTTCTGTTCAGCTCTGCTACATAACAGGGAAGGGGGAAATTACACTGGTGGATGAGGAGGAAGAGGAAGGCAGAAACAAGGCAAGGAAGGAACCCCTCCTTTATTGAGCAATCCTGAATCCACACATCACTTTGCAATGTTAATAGTCAGGTGAAAACTGCCTTCTAACCTGAGTGACTCAAACAGCAGGTGAATAAAATTTATAAAGAAAGATTCATGTGCAAGTGTAAAAGAAAAGTGCACACCCCGGATATTTAAAGAAACACAATAATTCAAGTACTTTTGAAGTATATTTCCCTATAGATTTCTTATTTGACTGCGGGATTTGTTGGCTGAGTGGAAGTATTTTCATAAATCTGACTCCAATTTACACTACAGGTGCTGTTCAAACAAGCAACACCACCTGAAAGCTGAAGTCAAGTCTCTAAAATTAACCTGCAAAGGTCAGAACCTGCGTTCAGTTGAGGAGAACAAAACACGCCGGTACCATTTCTGATCTTATCACTGCAGATCTGTGTTTGCTTTTTCTTCAGCACATTCTTTTCTCCTTGTTCCTGGTTGTAAAGTGCCCCAGCCTGAGAGCAGGATTGTTAAGGACTTTTCCCATTGTCCATTACTGTGGTGGCACGTTGTGGCTGACTGCACTGGGGTAAGGCAAACCCGAGGGATGAAGGAGGGGACCAGGACTGCACTGAGAGGAGATTTGGGAAGATACCATGGCTTGGCCACAGCCCAGCTCCTCCAAACACTAAAAGGTAGATCCCAACTAGAAACAGAGCACACCCCACTGGTGTGTTCAGGTGATGTGCCAAAATTTGTCTTAGCCCTAGTCACGTTATAAACACTTTGGTTTGTCCTGTGATGTGCAGATGCTTGAAAGCATCTCTGCCCTATCCCAAATGTGGTTTTGTAAAACCCCTGCCCCCACTGCTGCATGTGCAGCTTTGGGTCACCTGGGGGCAGGGAACCAGAGCAGCTCCTAGGAGTAGCAGATCTCTTGCTACACAGGACAAAACAATCTCCAGGCTAAAGTTCACAGCATAGCAAGTCTCCATGAGGTCAGGCTGGTAAAGAGTCTCATTATCTGTCTATATCTATAGACAGGTTTGTGGCTTTGCTAATTTCCTGCATAATAGCACTGGAAAGCAGCACTTTCCCAAACTCATGCCACTTGAAATTAATAGTTACTGTTATTGCTGCCGGTACAGAAATAGAGGAGGTGGAGGAAGGAGCATTTAGAGGTTCATTATCTGACTCAGGAAAAAACATATTTTCTATCCTAGGCTGGTCTTCTCTCTGCTAAGTGATTCATTCAAAGATATTCTTTGAGGATTCCAGAAAGGATCCACTCTTATCCCATGAAGCCTGAGATTTGACTCATTGAGGTTGGCTCTCCAAACTCCCTTGATATCCCAAAGCTTTCCCTCCTTTCTTCAAGTAAACAATATCGTTGCTTTTCTGTGTATTAAAGAATAAAACCAAGGAGGTAATGGTTTTGCTGAGATTTACCATCCAAACTCTGGTTTCTTGACACCATCAGTAGGTTAACCTTGCTGGTACAGTAAATTTACCAGATACACTCCAGCCTTGCAAGAATTCAGTTCTATAGTTTTTCAAAGTATTTTCAAAGTATTTTCAGCCAAACTATTGTTGCTGAAGAGGGAGAGGAGTCTGTCTACCCCAGGTGAAAGGGGGAAAGAGGAGAACAAGAGGAGTTTTGAATAAGCAGAAATGAAAAAACAGTTTTCATAGCGATGCAATCACACAACAAAATACCTCAAAAAGGCACACAACAAGATGCCTCTAAAAGGCACACTTTTAGTTAAGGAAGTTTCTGTTCACCTTCTAGCTGGTCAAAACTGGGAAAAAAATGAAGAGGGGAAGGACAGAAATAATGACACACCTCACTCATGTCTGTCCTTGACATGTCCCCCTAGCCTGGGGAAATTCCCTGCAGCAGTGCGAGTAGAAAGTCAACAGCTTCACCAGATGGTTACCAACAGAGACTGGGACTATAAAAAGAGTAATTACGTCATCTCTAGGGATCAGTCGTAAATAAATTCATTTTATTGCATATAAATATGGGAACTACAAAACGTGAGCTCATCCACCTCTGTGAATGGAAGAGCTAAAATATTGCCCACATGCATCAGGTCTCAAATCCTCTTCAGGCCATGGGATGCCTTCCAGAGAGATCACGGACAGATGGGCTGGAATGTCTCCTGAGAGTGTAAGTCGTAAATAAATTCATTTTGGGTTCAGGTACATTCCTGAGAGTGGATTCAAGTGCACAGCAGAGGAAAAGGAAGGAAGGAAGGCTTGCACTATTCCCCTCTCCAATCTTTGGACCTTCACTTCTACCAGAGGTTATCCTGTGAGCTACAGAGGGCTGCCTTTCCTCTTTGAGTTCAACCCATCTGACCATGAATTTTTAAATTGTGCCACTGGCTGCAATAAGAGATGAGTTATTTCATGGAATCATAGAATGGTTTGGGTTGGAAAGGGCCTTAAAGTTCCAAATCCCTGCCAGGGGCATGGACACCTTCCACAATCCCAGGTTGCTCAGAGTCCCCTCCAATTTCATCTTGAACACTTCCAGGTATCCAGGGGCATCCACAGCTTTTCTGGGCAACCTGTTCCAGTGCCTCACCACCCTCATAGGGAAGAATTTCTTTCTAATATCCAGTCTAAACACACTGTCCTTCCCTTTGAAGGACAGTAGGTTTAGATTCCCATTCACCCTTGTCCTATCACTGCATGCTCTTGTATAAAGAGCATTATTCAGAGCATTATTCATTATTGTATTATTCAGTTGAGTGATTCAAGCCACAGAACAGGATCTGTATTACAGAAGCCACTTCCACTTGAAGAAGCATAGAAATAACTGAGTTTCCAGTTCTGTAAAAAAGTGATATGTCCTTTGATTTCTATGAGAATGTGTTCTTTGCCACAGGGCAAAGAAAAGAGAAATCCACAGGCAATGTGTATTTATCAGATAAAAGTACACAGTGAATAGCAACAAACTGTGAACAACTGAATTGTTGTATCCCTTGCTGTTTTAAAGGGAGAGCTTGAGAAAGGTGTGGAGAAATTAGTAAAAAATTTCTGTTCTGTGGTCAGAACCACCTGCACAGCCTTAAGAGGTAGTTACAGGTCAGACATCTAGGGAAAAATTCTCTTTATATGTTTTGTGGGATCTCTTTATCACACATAGATTTCTTCTGCATGGCTCTGAAAATCCCTTTGTCAGCAAAAGCCACACACTGAGAATTTACATATATCTGTGGTACAAAAGAATATGATCTGTAGTGTGCAGTAATAAATGTGCCCTGCCAAGACATGGCAAGTCATTCAAAATATGGCAGAAATTATAAAATACTTTAAGAAGTTTAAACTTGACCTATAAGTATAGTCACAACAGGAAAAAAAAAACAACTACCAAGGCCCAAAAACCATTTATTGTTTGTCAGGAAAGAATGTGAGAACCTGTGCTATTCTTGGGACATGGTTACAAACTACTTTGAACAGTTATTTATATGTCTTCTTCTGCTTGGTAGATAAACAGAATAATTTGCCAGATTGCTGAAGGGTTCTCACTGCAGAATGAAACACTGCACTGAGAACAAAACAACACTTTTTTTTCAGATCCTGAACAGCTTCCACCTTCTGCTGGGAAGGAAAATCCATCAGTGCCAAATCATGTGACAAAGATGCAATGTGACAAAAGCACTTTGTCCACAGGTAACTCAGTGCTGGCTCACCTTGGTATGTAGTACAGCTGCCTCCCTCTGGTTTTGTGATTGTGAAATCTGTGAAAGAAAAGGAGGAAATTGACTTTGCAGTGTCATACAACAGGGCAGGAATTAAACATAGATTAGTTTTAGGACTTAGAACCGTAGATTCATTCAAGGGTTTGGAGTTGGAAGGGTAAAGATCACCTGTTTCCAATGCTCTGCCATGGGCAGGGACACCTTCCACTAGAAGAGTTTCTGAGAGCCCCATTCAACCTGGCCTTGGACACTTGCAGGGATGGGGAACCCACAGCTTTTCTGGGCAGCCTGTGCCAGGGCTTCCCCACCTCACAGCATCCTCTGCCTGCCTTGGGTGCTCCCCTACCACTGGCACCAGCACGTGGCAAAGCTGTGGTAAGATTAGCAAAGAAATAAAACCCAAACCCTGTTGGCAGGAGGGAAAACAGTTTCTCTGTGAAAATGCAGAGGAAGGGCTGCCCTCTCCCTTCAGCTGGAGGAGCCACTGCTGCCAGCCCAGGGGTCAGGGACTGGGTGGCTGATCCTCAGCCAGGGCATCTCCAGGAGGAAGGTGTGTTTGGTCAGGTGTGACCTCAGAGGATGGTGTTTTATTTAGCTGCCAGATTCCTGGTCTCTGCCAGTTCAAATCCCTCTGTGTATCTGTTCAAAACAGCTGCTCACAAGTGTACAGCTGTGAGGGGCTGCTTCTGGTGACTGCACATCCTCTCCTAGCAAAGCAGAGGCCAAAGGCACCACTGTGAGTTCCCAGGAGAGAGCTCAGAACACTGGGGAACAGGTACAGAACATTAACTCACCTGGTTGTGCTGAGTGAATTACTCAAGGCTGTGTTGGCAGGGAAAATGCAGAACTTTCCATGAGATTTTACTTGGGCATGTTAATAATGTGAGGTTGGTTTGCAAGGGCACCACGAAGCACTTATTAACTCCAGCAGCTGTAATGGCAGATTTTGTGTGCAACTAGACAGAAAACCTGAGTAAACTTGTGTCAATAAATGTATTGTGTGGCTAAGGGATTCTGTCAGATGTAGGTTGGCAGGGTGCATCTGACTCCCCAAGGAAGTGCTGAAATAGAGACAGATCTGTTTGCATCTGTAGGGAGACTGGGGAAGAAAACAAACTCCAAGCAGGTGTCTTTAGAACACAGATACAGTTTGTTCAGCTGACAGTAACTAATACCTGTTCCTAAACAAACAAAAGCTGTACAACCACAGAAAAAATTTAAGGCCTTGTTTCATCCTTTATTCTATCTCCTGCTTCATCCATCATCTGACAAATGCAGCAGGAATTCCAGCAAGAAGCTGCCATGAAGACTTACCTCAAATATCAGCAACTTGCACAAAGGGAAGTTATATTTTCAGTCAGCACCCCACTTTCAAAAAGCCCAGGCATCATCACATTAACTTCAAACTGCATCTCTTACTCTTAATTTTGAATTTCCTTGAAAAAGTTGAGCAGATGCCTGCACAGGCCTAAATGAAGGCTGCTGTGAGGTAAATGTGTGTCACATCTTGCTCTCAGGGACAAGTGCCAGAGGCAGTGACAGCAGCTGAGTGGATTTGAGTGTCACTGGGGAATTCAAAGCAGGAGGAGCAAAGATGCAGCACACCAAGACATGGCACAAATATCAGTTACATGGATGGGAGGACAGCAAAGGAAGGCAGTGAGTCAATAGCATAGACCACCCCAGGTGTTCCTTTCTCTGATGTGTATGGCTTTATAGCATGAAAATCCCAGTATCAGTTTAAGAAATGAAATTCTGGGGAAGTGCTAGAAACAAAAACCCTGGAAGATGCCAAGCATGTATTTTCTCAGGGAGGCCACACAGCCTCCAGTCTGTATAGGGAGTACCAGAAGAGGTACATAAGAACATAGGAAGTGTGTTATCTTTGGGAGTACTGTCTCACAAGAGAAGTGCAGGATGCAGGACATCCAAGATATAGGACAAAGACACAGCATGGACTTCCTGGCATACTGACTTTGGCTTTCTTCAGACTCAGGTGAGAGTTAGATGTCCTTTCAGGCAAGAGAGTAAACTTCACAAGGTCATGCTTCTCACAGATCTTTCAGAAAACAGAGATGCCTTTCTCCTGTTCAAGAATTCCATGTCACAGCTGTAGCCAATGAGGTGAAAAGGAGGAGAAGGGGTAGTCAAACAAATGCTAACAGGTAGTCAAATAAATGCCAAGAAACTCAGGAAATTTGCAGCAGTATCTACCATCTCCTGTGACTAAGCCAGCTGATTTTTATATGGGCTACAAAATGCAGTCTCAAACAACTTATCATCTGAAAATCTTATTGGGACAATAAAAACATGCCCAGAAGCAAATAGCATCTTGCTCAGCTGTAACTCCTGATGTATTCCTTACAGACACACACAAAGGTGGGGCCTCAGAGCTGCTCTGTAAAAATTAAAGTTGGATTCAGTTAACATGACATTCTGAATTCCAGTTCCTCCATATTTTCACATTTTTGGCTGAGTAACCCAGTGGGCAGGTATGATACAGAGCACAATTAAATGTGCTGGAATAATCCTGAGAACACTATTCATATGTAACACTCAGTAATTAGCCTCTCAAGGTTGGCACGAGAACAAACACACGACCCTTCTGTCTCCTTATACCAATAATACCTGCATTTGTTCAAAATATTGCTGTGAATCCCTTCCTTCATCTTTTCAAATTGCCAGATGCAAAGACAGCTAATAAATGAGAGCATTGTTTGTGGCCAGCATTCCATATCAAAGCTGCAGACACTCTGAGAGGCAAAGCCAGACATTTCCTGAGTGGATTTGCAGAGTTTCAGCATTACTAAGCATAAGCCATGAAGAATCCACACTGTCAGTAGTGTTATTAGTGCCAGCACATTCCCAAGAGTGCAGTGATATTGTTTGCTGGAATAATTATACCTAAATGAAAATTCTACCCAAATGTCTCTGTCAGGAAGGCAGCCTCTTCTTGGAATTCAGAGTCACCTTCACAGTCCTGGAGGGAGTGAGGTTTTTTGGGATGGATTTGTGTCAGCCTGCTGAGAATGCAGCTCCTCATATCCTACTGAACCTTGTCTGATCTGCCTCCAAATACCAGGGAAAGTAACTTCATAATGCCACCATACCTGGAGCTCCCAAGCACTCCTCAATGCTTATATCAATTTTTTCCTTGGATTTTCCCAAAGGCTTGATGCAGGTGAGGAAAAAGTCCCATGCAGCAATTTGCCAAATATTCCCTGCATCAGCAATAAAGTAAACAAGGCTTGTTTTGTCTCCTCATTTTCCTTAGGTTCCAGTCCTCCTCAGAGTTACAAAACCAGACACCCAACAACTCAAAGAAAAGCAGCTGCCAAATTATTGTGTTCTTTATGGGCTTAAACAGAAATATCATGGAAGAGAAATGCCACTTTCCTTTTGAAATTGATTACTTCTGTAGTAAAGCAGGAAAAGGAGAAAACCACTGTTTAAATAAAGGTTTGTTACTTCACATGTTCCTACAAATACTTGTAATTTTCCAGAAGGTATTAAATATTTTTACATGTGAGAAAATTACCTAGGAAAAAGCACTTTTATTAATATTTCCTCTGTAAGGACAGGAAGAGGAAAAGGGGAAAAGGTGAGCTCAAATTGATCTCTCTGCACCATAAAATTGCAGTATTCCTGAATGTCCTTAGCTTTCTCCAACACACACCTAAACACAGTTGGATAAAACTAATATTTTTCATTCCTTACAGTTATTATTTCACCTAATCCAGTTTCTAGGCAGAAACACTCATTTACCTTGACCATCCTAATTGTTTTAGCCTTCATCATAGAGAGGACTGAACACCAGCTGATTTAAAGAGAATATTGTGAGTGGGTGTTTTGAGATCCATTGCAAGCACTACACCAGTGTTTGATTAGTGAACCTCCATACAGAATTTAAACTTCATTATTCTGATCTTTTCCTTGCCATCTCCAAATATTGTGGCTTTTTCTCAATTCTTCTTCTACACTTGCACTGTGATTGTTTTCAGTGTGTAAATATTTGTGTTAGGTTTTGGAAGCTCTTCCTTCTGTGGATTTCAGAGGAAAAATCACTGGGGAAAGGAGGGTAGGAGAGGCAGGGAAGGGAATTTTCTGCCTGTGGATCAGGGAAGCCATTAGGCAGCTCTCTGCTCTAGGCTTTGGACTAAATCATAGTCAACATCGTGGTTTTAGATCAATTGCAGCCAAAATTTTCAGTTACTTTGTTTCCTTCCGCAGACTGCAAGAAAATTTTCCAAACAAGCATTAAAAACCTGTCTTGTTTATAGTTTAATGGATGAGGAAATTTACCAGCATCTCAGCTTTTTCCCAACCCCACTGGGACCAGAATTTGGCATCATGATAATATGGGGGAAAGGAATAGTGATGAGTGTTTTGCATCAGATGTCAGCAGTGAACAATGGGGACATAAGATGTGCACACCACTGGCCTAAAGTAGTTCTTAGGAAAGTGTGAGAAGTCAAAACTAAATCTTCATTTCTATATATTTTTTGTCCATTGCTTTAAATAATCATTTAGAGCCAGTGCTTTATTGAAAGAATAAAATATGGGCAAAGCCAAATTGGAAAGAGGAAAAAGCAGCACAGAGATCTGAAAGCAATCCATGAGGCTCTTGGACAAAATGAGGTTAATTTCTTAGTCCAGGTGATAGTACAAAAATAGAGGAAGCATTACTACACCTCTTGCTTACCAGCATAGATAAAATAAACGTTGAGACCTTTGTTGTTATTTATTTGCATGTTTATTTATTTACATTTATGTTTTTAAATGGCAGAGATGTCAACATTGGCAGCAGCCTGGGCTGCAGTGACCATGCCCTGGTGGGTTTCACAAGCCTGAGGTATATAGGCCAGGCACAGAGTCAGAATACTGAATTTTAGAAGACCAAACTTTCAGTTGTTTAAGGAATCAGTGGATGGGATCCCCTGGATAACTTCCTTCAAGGATAAAGGAGCTGTGAAAAGCTAGCCACTCTTTAAGAACCTATTTATTCAAGCAAAGAGCACTCAATTCTTTTGGAGCAGCTGTCAGAACTGTAAAATTAAACATCTGGGGAGGCTGGTGTGACAGTAGTTTCAGATTGAATCAACACATTGTTGCAATAAATTGGACTGGGAATGCTGAATGCTCTTTTGGTTGTGTCTGCTGAAAAGGATGAAACTAAAGTAAAGATGAAGAAAGAGACTCTTAGGAGATACAGGTATATAGTTGGTGGTAACTGCAGTCCACTGGGGCTTGGATAAGGTCCTGTGTCATGTTTCCAGTGATTTCTGAACCTTATGGTGATACTGGAACAGCTCAGAAGCTGCCACATCCACCAAGTGCACATCTTTAATACCTGTGACTAAATCACACAGGAAAACACAGCAGTAACGAAGGCAACAATAAGATACAAGGCTGCTTTTATTAAGATACCAAAATTCCTATAAACAAACTCAGTCACAAATAACAGTTTCTGCTGAGCATGCAAGTTTTCAAATACAAGCTACTGGTTCATATTTCGTCCTGAGGAGTAGTGCTCATCTTTTGAAAATGGCATAGCTCCACCAAAATCAACAGGCAGATCTCTAATCCTGTCCCCTCCAAGAAGTTCAGGATTGTCAGTACTAAAACCTAGAAGAATATTTATAGTAAAATAGCTGATCCTGTCACTGAGTGCAGAAGGCAAACACATTTCACATTTGACAGCAAACTGAGCAAAAGTTAAGAGACTCCTGCATAAAAAGAACTAATTGTTATGTTGTTGTCCAAAGAAGTTGTGGACTCCCCATCCCTGGAAGTGTCCAAGGCCAGGCTGGATGGGGCTCTGAGCAACCTGGGATAGTGGAAGGGACTTGGAGCTAATTGGTCTTGAAGGTCCTTTCCAACCCAAACAATTCTATGTTCTATTCACATTCATCAGACTAAGACTGCAAAGATCATTTATAGTTCCACCACTTACAACTAAATGGATTTTTCTTTTTTAAGATCAGGACCGGGTAACTCTTATTTCCATAAGGAAAAGACAAGTCAAAGTGTCTTACTCCTTACAGAGTCACTTGAATCTAAAGCAGAATGCAAATGATTACTCTGAAATTTATTGATATATTTAAAAGATGTATATATAAAAGCTCTAAAATCAACCAGTACAACCTTTTGCAAAATGTGGAAGCCTTTTACCTTTTAATCTTACTACCTAATAGAAATTGGACTAGGAGGATAGAAAAGCCATTTTCCTATGCTATTCTGTACCCAAAAATCAGCACCTCAGTGCCATGGCTACTAGAAAGATTCATGACTTCAAGCTAAGGATGAATTTCCATTAAGAGTTATTTATAATGGCGTCCATTGAGCTTAAGGAGGAATTTGTTTTTTATAAATTACTAAGTTAGATGTGACCCAAGCACAGCAGATTATCACTGTGTAGGAGGGGTGACTGCAGCAAACAGAACAGGTTATTGACCCCTCCTCACCTCCCATCTTCCAACACACTCACTGAGGTGGAGATTTGGGGCAGCAGAGAAGAGCAGCCCAGGAAAGAGCCCTGCAGGAGATGCTGACTGTGTGCAAGAGATTTTTGCTCTAGTTTATCCAGCTGAACAGACTGTTGTTGTACCCAATGGACTGTGTAAACTGAGCCTTTGCTGCTGCACTGATGGTCTTGCAGCCAGGCAAAATTCAGGTCAAATTTATAACTCTTCATTTGCAATTGGAGAGCTCTCACTTAGGTGGGCAGCACTGTGTGCTTGATTGCACCATCATTAGGGTCTAATTAAGTAGAATACACAGGCACCAATTGATTTATCTGGAAAAATAATGGGCTGCCAGCAACAAAAATAATTTATTTTTTTCTTTCTTTCTTTTCCACTGAATCCTTGTCAATTACAGAATGAATCAAATTTAAAAACTCATGCTGAAGAACACCCTAAGTAGGTTAAACCCCAGATCCACAGTGGCTTTTCCTTATTTTGGTGGCAAATCCAATGCTTGTTCCCCAGTTTCTGTATACTTAAAGCATTGCACAATTAGGTCTTCAACGCTGTTGCAGCTCAAAGTTTCAACCTCACCCTGAGTAAACAGCAAATTACAAACTGAAAAAGAGATCTCTCTGAGGGTTTGCTGATTTACTTCCTTGAGTATCAATGGAAACATGCAGCTTGTCAATATTAATGGCACAAGTGATGCTAAGATGAGCACACAGTGATAAGTCACAGTGAGAAAAACAGATCTTGGAACTTGAAGAGGCAGACAGATGTCTTTGTTTTCTTCCCTTCTATTTTACCAAAGGAAAAACTGCCAAAATTCACTTCAACCTGGAGCTGTTGTCACAAAGAGTTCTTAGGACACCAGGGAAGAAACAGATTGCTAAGAAAAGAAGAGGTGGAGGGGAGAAAGGGGGTATAGAAGCCTTTTATATATTACATTAATCTGAAAGAGTCAGTGTTGTGTAAAGCAAGGAAAGCCAAATGTTGAGTGAAGACAAACTTCAGTTCTCCATGTGATATGATCCCACTAGGAAAAAAAATATAAACAAAATTAATCAGGATTGAGCTAGATAATCAATTCCCTTCCAAAGACAGTACATACACAGGAAAGAAGAGCTGAGTAATTCCAGCTCCAAAAAGGAGCCATTAGCTGAGACTCCACCATGATGTAGAAGTGTTATGAGCCTGACAATATCCTTTATGCTACAACCTTTTTGCACAGCTCCAGAATTCCCATTACTACGAGGTATTACTCAGGAGAGCAGAATGATGAATGCAGGAGAAGCCATTCTTGTTCTGTGGAGACACTCAGAGATTTCACGTGTAGATTTTAATTCAATAAACCTCGATATGCCCTTTATGCTGGGTGGTGGGATTTGTATCCCTGATGGAACTACAGCTGCTGGAGTTGTACCAAGGAGTCCTGGGTACCTTCCCTTGGGACTCCTGACACATCCAGGCCTTGGGAAGCCACCAGAGCATCACCCTCACCTGCAGCCATCTCCCAGGAGCTGCCCAGAGATGGATAAGAGGGTGGCCTGTGGGATGAAGGACAGGGAGATGCAGCTAAATGTGACCACTCAAGATTTCAAAGCAGGAAGCTGGGATGGTGTTCCCTGCCTTTGCCTGAGGTGTGTATTGAACATTACTGTGCTCAGTGAATTGGAATGAATCATCTGCAAATGCCATCGGGATGTGTCCAGTGCATTTACTGAGGCCATGGCATTGTCCTGTGGGAGGATTCCTGCACCAGGGAAGGGTTACTGACTAACTCTGGCAATAAAGGCAAATAAACCCGTTTCCAGGAACAGAATTCAATCCACAGCAAACATCCTTGAGCTGTGAAGTGGTGTCAGGTGTTGTCCCTCAGCCTGCCAGCTTTCTCACTTCTTTCTTCTCCTCTTAAAGAGACAACCATGCAAATGGTGCTGAGCTGCTAGAACAGACTAATTTCACAGAAAAAGTGCTGAATCCTGTTCTATCCTGAAAAAGTGTTAAACTCCCAAGTTGCAGAGGCAGACCATGTGGCAGTGGTTAAGTCTCCTCAGAGCTGTGTTTTCAGCCTCTCTGCAGGCACATGTGAGCGCTGCTTATGCATTTAAATATTTCAAGCTCTTTCTGTTCAACATCTCCCAAAAATCTCCCAAAAAATCTCAAAAAAATAATAATTAAACCCAAGCTTTTGCAGAAAGGGCTAACTTCTGAGGAAAATCTATAAAGAGAGTAGTAAAGTTTCTCAAAACCCAAAAATTATATGGCTTTTTTTGTGGAAATGCTTACTGGTGTTTTCAAAAGTGATGTGGCATTTACTCTGACTGAGACCAAAGCTATGAAGGAAGATGAAGGACACAAAGCTGTCTTCCTCTTGTAGTTTGCATCATTTGAAAACAGGGAAGGACAGTAAGAATTTCTTTCTTACTTATATGGCCTTTACCCACAGCAAAATGGACAGCAGGTTCAAATATTCTCATATAAAAGATGGTCATCTACAAGTATTTCACCCTTTCAGGAAGAGATAAATAGCTAAAAATGCAACTGATCATAATTCAGTACTTACATGTGATAACCTGTGAATCACTAATTGTAGAACACTTGGTAGCTGAAGTTGTCAGACTTGATCCTGACGTTGTATCTTCCCATCTTTCGCTGGTACTGGAAAATGAAAAGGGTCACAACTCCCAGCACAATACCAAACACAGCAAGGGCTATGAGGATGATGTATCCAATTCCCATTCCAGCTTTCTCCTCTCTCTTCAAACCAGATGCTAAAAAAAAAAAAAAAATTAAAAGAAAAAAAAATCAAGGGGTAAAAGAAAAAACTTTGAAATTCCTAAATCTTTTACTGGGGAGAGAAACAAACCCTGTGTATCAATTAACCAACATGCCAGTACAGAACTGTGCTACAGAAGTGTATCAGCCTTCTGGGGAGGGTGATTCTCATGGAAAGGGTGTGAGGACAGACCATGTTCTCTTTTTACATACCAGTGTAGAGTCCCTGCAGATATGAGTGTGATTTTCAGCTAAAGTAAGAATTAGAGAATTAGTACTGGTGACTTTTTAAAATGCTGCCGTACCTTCAGAAATACTTTAGAGGTGAAGCATTCCCCTATCTTAATCCTGCCTCCATTCATCTATGATTATAAAAATGACTTGATTTGCTTTTATCATATATGTAACTGTTATTCAAACACAGAGTATTTGGGGAAGGATTCTCTGTGTGTGGTGGGTCTCTAAGCTCCCAGCTGAGCCAGCAGAGATGTGGCTGGGGTGCTCAGTGGAGTGACACTGGCTTGGTCACCACGGGCTCAGTGCTGCACTGAGCAGTCCCTTAGAGCCAGCTGAGCAGCCCAAGGCTGTCTGCAGTGTCTGCACCAGTCTGGCAGGCAGGGCACAGGACCTGCAGCAGACCTGTGCTCTGCTGGAAGAGCAGCCAGACTCAGAGTGGAAGGAAAGAACAAACCAAATGCCCCAGTGTGGGCAGGAGTCAAGTTCCACATTGCCAACCACCTCCCAAGGCACCACAGACAGAAAATGTTCTCCTGGCTCCCTTTTAACCACTTCCATATATTTGTCCAAATCTGCAAGCAGAAACCCCTCTCCCTTTATTATTATGTCTCTCTTCATGTTTGCACAAGTTCTTAAAATTCCTTCCTGCAAAGGCTTGATGCACCTACAAAAACATGTATTTGTTTGCTTACATTTTCAGGACAGCACTTGTTTTGCCAGGCACTTGTGTGGTACCTGAGGTACAACAGAAGATAAATACTACTGCACACATGCCTGCAATTAGAGACAAGATTTTTGGCCAAAGGGCACTGCTGGCAACCACAGAGATCAGCAAGAGCAGTGTTCAAGCTACAGAACACCCAGGGCATCATTCCAAGACAGGCCAAAGCAGTGCTGTGTAATATATTCAGTCTCACTTTTGAATTTCAGCATAAAACAAAGGAATAAAGTAGAACATGCCCAGTGGAAATGGCAGCCTGAAGCCAGACACAGAGCAGCCCTCCTGAGGACGTGGAACAGTGGCCTTTGCCATAATATGTGACCAAGTGTTGGCAGAACAGGTAAAGTTTTCCATGTTTCACTGCAGCACTTATACCTGTTATTACCTGGCATCATAATGTTATCCTCTTCCACACAGAGATGTAAATCACTTAAAATGTGGTGTGATTATCCAAACTAGAAATAACAGACAGAATCCAAAAGTGCCACCTTTACCCAGAAATCAATTTAGCACAACCCAAAGAAAGCTCCTCTCACCAGAGGCCTTTTTGGGAAATGGCCATTTTTCAAAATTAGAAATGCATCAGGATCTCCAGCAAAAATGAGAGTAGGAGCTACTTGTTGTAAGAGCTAAACAAAGAAAGCTGCATCTAAATCTTTATTTTTTATTTTTTATTTTTAAGAACTAACTCAGAAATGAGCATCAAGGGCCTATTTGAACAGACCATGTAGTGGAAGAAAAATATGTTCTTCTAAGTCAGAGTCAGTTCCTAGGTCCAGAAGAACATTATGAACTGTCTATCCATGGTATCCATGAGATAAGACACTGATATTGGTGAGCCAAAACACTCTCAATGAGTGTTTTATGTTAAGAAGTTTTAAATGTAAAGCTGGTGGGGGACAAATGACTGAAAACATGAGAGCCCACGGGTGCCCTTGAAAGCATCACTCAGGTTAAATGCAGAAAAAGCAGGTGCATAACAAATTAGACCTTGCTTGTCCCTAGTGCTGGTGTTTGCCCTCAATTAACCTGTGCTGCACCAAATTAACCAAGGGTGCTGTGCATCAGCTGTGCTCTGCCACTTTCCCTCACCGTGGTAATGAAGTCAGTACCAGGGAGCCAAAGGAAACACAACAATAAAATCTCTTACATCCTTTGATTTGGGACTTCAGAGCCCAAAATAATTGCAGACTAACAGCAGTGTAAACACTTGGAAAACCGATTGCAATCAGAGAGATCGACTCTGCTTTCACACTTTACAATTGAAATAATTGTTTGATTTTGTGGTTGTTGCACTTGTTACCCCGTGCAAACAGCCACACAAAAGCACTTTATCTTCCTTTCTACATTCCCTTGACAACCTGACAGAGGTCAGGAGAGCACGTGCTTCTCCATGCTGCCACATGGCTCCAGCAGGAATGCCTGCTCCCAAGGAATATAGAGGGGCACAAAAAGCCTGTATGTCACAGGCCTTCAGGCTCCTTTGCCAGCACAAAATAATCTTGGCATGATGGTCTGTTCACAACTCACCAGCTGATTTACACAGGGGTCCCCAGGATGTTCTGTGCACAGTGATGGTTTCTCCAGCCTTCAGGAGCTGAGCCCTTGCATGGCATCTCTGCAGTGATCAATTCAAACTCCAACAAGTCATGTGGCTTACTAATTCAAAATACAAAGTCTCCTGATAAGCTTGTGGATGCCAGTGCTACTCTCACCATTGGGCTTTTGTTTCTTAATGTTATGCTCTGTTAAACTGAAATTAGCACCAAAAGGAAGTCCAAAAGAAATGGCACCAGGGAAAAATCAGTATAAAATCTGTAATTAGTCACACTGGAACACACTGCTGTGAACAGACATTTCACACAGACAACCTTCTCATTAACTTTCTGTTTATTTTAGAGAAACCTTATGAGAGAATAAATTTATCACTAATGCCAAGGTTTTGCAAGCACTTTTGTTTGGATGTTTCTGCTGCCCATGGCAGGCATGGCAGATACTGCAACCAGCACCAGCAAAAGCTGCAGCAGCTTTCAGATCCTGCTGAGCTGTGTGTCATCCTGAAGCTGCTCACAACCTCAGTGACATGTGAAGCACTAATCTGGGAAATGCAAGACTGAAATCCCTGCCCTGTGGGATGCTGGGGATCAGCTGCTTTAGCTCTGTGTGAGCAGCACTTGCACAGGCATTTTCTGTGCACTTCTTTTTTTATTGTTTGCTGCCTTTTTGTTTTAAGTCACAGCCTAAAGGTCCCTGATGGGAACCAAAACCTACTGGCATTATTCAAAGGGTACTCTGGCTCTCCTGGAAGGGCACAAAAAACCCCAGAGAAATGGCAGCATCATACCATGACCAGCAAAATCAGCAGGGTGTCTTACCAGCTTGTTTACACCAGAATGTCTCACCACTGTTACCAGTTTGGCTGCTCTGGAAAACCTCTACAATCCACTGCCAGCAACAATGTCTTCAGCTGGGGCCCCAGAAAAACACCCATGTGGTTATTTGTGACTTTGTTCTGCTCTCAAATAGCTTTCCCAGGTAGGTGGATCCATTAGAGAACACATTTATATAGCTGCCCCCTGATGGCAAAGAATTTTTGGTTCCACATGGCCATGAAGCAGCCACATTCTATCAAACATCTGCATGGTGGTGGCACATCACTCCCCTTCCCATTCAAAGTCATTTTTCTTACTCATTTCTCACTTCTTTTCTCCTCAGCCATTCCATTTTTTTTTCCAGCTCTAAACTTTAGAGCACCTTACTCTCTTCCACAGAGAAAACAAGGAACAAATAGACTGAGTAAGAAAAATAACACAAGATGTAAGTATCGAGTGTGTGGGTGAAGAGCTGGGCTAAACCTGCCCTGAAGCAAGTCACTGTTCCCCAGAGTAACAGATCAGTGGGTCAGATCCCAGACCCAGAGCACTTTCCCAGTCATCTTACATTATGTACAAATATCCTCTGTTCTTGCTCATCTTCCTTGATCTTTGCACCTTCTGCAGCTCCTCCTCCCTTCTTTGCAAAAGTCATTGTTCACCCTGTGTAGATGTGCCTGGTACTTGTCTTCCCCACATCACAATTTAGCCTCAATCAAAGATACTGAATTAACATAGGGCTAAATTTTGCATAGGAGAAAGAACAATGCATCTTATATATATTTATATTCATACTCAGCTGCAAAAACTGGAGCCATCTTGCCATTGTCAGTTATGTTTCCTGTCTCTACTTTTTTCCTGTCCCTACTTTTTTTTTTTTTGAGGAAGCCTTATACTTTGAGAAAGGAAACAAGAGGAAAAAAACATCTTCTGGTAGCCTTTTAAAATCCTTTAGGAAGAGATAATTTGCTTTATAATGGTTTAAACTGTGTTATTTAGAGCTAGAGGAAAGTGTTAAACAATGGGGGAATACCAAACTGTTAATGAAAACATCCTTGATAGAAAAAGAGCCAGAAAGGTTGGCAGAGGAAGAGGAGAATTTCCAAAAGTCTGCTAGTAAGAAAAGAGCCATCAGTTAAACAAAGTTCCCCTTATTTCTACAGTAGCAACGCACTTTTAGATAAAGATGTGTATCACTTACTTGCAAGTAAAAAGAAACAATGCAATGCTTTGTAGCACAGACAATTAACAACTGCAGTTCTTATCAGGACATTGCTTGGTATATTGCTTTAAAAAGCCATAATAAACACTATTAAAGTCACAGCCCTGACACTGAGCTTGCTTTCCTGGCACCTAAACTCTCAGTTGAAGAAGCAAATCTGTAGGGGATAAGAAAAAAAGGACAGAAATATATAAATTTACTCAGACATTCTTCTGACACTGCTGCTCTGGGAGTTCCTATTTTATGACTCATCCATCTGAGCTAATACTTTTCTAACCAGCCTAATTTCATTGCTTTTTAGTCATCCTTAAAACGAGTGAAAGGTCCAACTCTGTGCAAGCTCCATGCTTTTTTCTATGAGGATGAGCAACAGGAAGAAAAGCTGACACTTCCATATGGTTGTAGTGTTTCCCCTCTCCTCTCTGCTCTCAGCAGAGAACAAAGGAAACCTCAAGAGTTTTTTTAAACATTGTTTGGAAACATTACTCCTTCCATTACATTGCAGGACTCCATATGACACTGAGAAAAATATATTTTGGGGGAGGGGAAATAGCATATCAGAGCAAAACACTTACAGTCTTGCAGGTGCTTCCTGGTGACTCCATACAAATACAAATTCTGCAGTGTAAGTAAACCACAGAGTGGTTGACAAAGGAAAAAATTTTCATCTTAAACTGAGCTTTGCTCGAATTCCCACTTTCCAGCAGTGTGGTGTGAGTATTTGGGATGGGACAGCTGAAAAGGGAGACAAAAAACACACAGAGCAGCTAAGGCTAGAGAAAGCAGGTTTTGCTTATAGCACAGAACTTGGGTTTTAAGGCTTTCCCTCCTTTAGGAAAGGACCCTTCGTGAAGCAGCTCTGGCAGTGCAGTGGTGATAAGGGGCTGTTTGCTGCTTTATTCTCACAATAACCAAGTAGAACAGGAGATTGAGAAGTGGTTAGAGAGTTGGAGAAGAAGGGAAAGAGTAACAGAAAGAAGGATTTGGCTTCACCAAACACAAATTGAAAGAAATCATCAAATTTAAAGGACTAGATTTTGTTACTGTGCAGAATTATTAAACTCTATTTTAAGGTGGCAGGTGAGCTTAAGAAAAGTGTCATTGGGGTGAGATCAGGGATCCAGACATGAACAAACCTCTTCTTTCACCAGAGGCTGCTTTAATATTATATGTGAGGAATTAAATAACATACTTCTTTGTTGACAAGAGGCACATAAGCTCTTGATAAAGCTGAAACCACAGAGAAACCTCTGAATCATAGAGAAGGAGATAAAGCATCCACTTCTCAAATGCTCTTTCACTATTGATTGCCAAAATCAATTTCAAGTGATTTCTTCAGGTTAAAAGCACAACTCCCTCATAAAATTGTAAGGAAGAAGACCAAACTCAAAAAACTTCCATGTGGCAATTTGAAATCCCTTTTCATATCTACCTTTCTTGTTCAAAGAAGGTGTAACTAGGCCAATAGAAAGGATGAGATGTGCTTTTATCATGTGAATGATGAGAACACATGTAAAAGGCGTTTAAAATATAACATATTATTACTCAGTACCACTGTAAGGCCTAAGGTATGGCTCATGATATTTGCAAATGACATTGCTGTACCTGTTGCTGATAAAAACAAGTGACAGAGGATCCACTGAATTATTGGTTGGAGTGGCCCAGCAGTCAGTGAGAACCACCTTGAGCTTGTTGTCTGCCCTCTGTATCCCCACTTTGATCAGCACATCCTCACTGGCAGAGATGCTGAAATTTTTGGGGACTGGGGACTCTCCAATGAACAGCTGCATTTCTGTTCTGAAGTGTCCAGATCCATGCAAATCCTCAAAGATGGTGTAAAGTCTGAAAAATCAATTATCCTTCTTTAAAGACCATAAATTTGACTGTAAGGTTCTGCAGGTCTTAAATCAGTCCCTGTTGTCCCACATATTTAAACAGTGAAGGGTTATCTGCAGTCCAGGATGGCAGGACACTGTTCAAAAGGAAAGGTGAAAATGCATTGAGTTTTCAGCTGGGAAGGTAGAGAGCATGGAAACACAAGTGGGAAAATCCAAAGGGTGGTCTCAACAATTCAAATAGGGCAGAGAGAAATACCTGAGTGGAACAGAAGGGGAACAACATTATGAGCTCTCTGAAAGCTCAAAATAAGACAGTAAAAGCTTAGTGCAGAAGAGAAGAGCCAAAATAAATGAGACAGGGAAAATCTGAACAGAAAGTGAAAGGCATGAGAAAATTATAGAGCTCAAACAAAAGTGGTCTGACAAGACTTTGCTGGGAAATAGAAAGGAAAATACAATCTCAGACAGGGCTAGGAAACAGAAACTGGATTTGGTGCCAATAGTTTAAGCACGATGATAGGAAAGAGAGGAGGTGCACTTGTATGAAGGGAGGACACTCCTCATGAAAGAAAGGCTTGTGCTGTCACATTTTCTTTCAGCACAGCCTTGATTTTCCGTGAAGTGTGGCTCTGATTCCATATTTCTTGAAGGTGGGGCCTTCCACAACAAAAAAAGTATTTGCATGATGTATCTTCTGTTTTTTCAAGTTGATCAAAAAAGGATTTGTGAGGGGATAAAAACTGCCATTCTCAGGAGCCACATAGCAATCTGCAGGCCTACATCAGGTGGAAAGATACACAACTGATATGTTCCAAAAGCAGGAAAATGCTGTTATTGCTACAAGGGATTGCCCAGGAAGGCAATGAGGAGACAGGAATTCTGACTCCTGAACCAGCAGTTCCCAAAGGTTTATTTTCACCTGTGGTTTAGCCAGGTAAAGGTCAAGCTGGTTGGATCTGCTGGCACATTAGTTGGAGTAGGAGAGAAGCACACAGCAGGGATCTCCTTGATGCCTTAGACTGGCTACCTAGAACAGAGGCTAGACAGAGAATAAAGTGGATATTTATTAAAGGCCTTTAACATATATCCCTTGGGCAGTGCAGGAACCTGAGAGAGGCTACACCCGTGATGGATGGTCATGAATTTTTCGGGCAGATATAAGTTTGGTCTAGTTGCATATCAGAAGTTAATTGTCCAATTACAGCTTCAGTCAATGAAGTCACATTCCCCTGGTTTGCTTCCCCTCCAGTTTGCTTTTGTTTATACTTTTCAGGCCTGAGGCTGTGATGGTGACCTTGGTTCTCAGGCCTGGAAGGATTGTTTTGTCTGACCAAACTGTGAAGAGAGCTCACTAACACTCTATATGGAGTTCAGAGTTATCCACTAATGCAGTTCAGGATCTGAAAAATATAAAAGCTAAAACTTGAGGCATCATTCTGAGCACAGGACTCCCAGAATGGCAGACTGCTCCCAGTACTGTCACTGGATAAAGCTACAGCCCCTGGGGGTTTTCCCAGTGCAGCAGCACTCAGCCACACAGCAGAATTTCAAAGCAAGGAGAGCTGTTCCTCACCCTTCTGCAGTGTACCCAGAGGAAGTCAAGACATCATTTTGAAACACACAGTGGATGGGACTGGCAACATTCAAGTGGTGGATTATTCCCTGAGCAGAAACATGGTTCCGAAGGGTGGTTTTCACCACAGTAGTAGTTGTGTTCTGCAGTACAGGAAGGAGAAAACACATCAGTATTTCCAGGGTTGTAACAGACCTTTCCAGCTTCAGGTGCTTGGGTGTTCTCCTGACAGCAAAAATCAAACAGATTAAACCTCCAGTATCTTCGTTGTTGTACAGGGAAGCAAAGAAAATACACCAGTCTTGCTCCTTTTCCTTTTTGTCATAGCATAGAATCATAGAATCACAGAACAGCTTTGGCTGGAAGGGATCTTAAAAATCATGAAGTTCCAAACTCCCTGCCATGGCAAGAACACCTTCCACTAGACCAGGTCGCCCAGAGCCTCATCTAACCTGGTCTTGAACACTTCCAGGGATGGGGCAATGATCATTCCTTAGCAAGTGTCATTGCTCCAGAAGGGAGTTTCTGCTCTTTAGCATGGTCTGAACACAGCCATTGGTTTGGGATCCAAAGAGAGCTATCACTCTTTGTCCCTGCTACTGGTAGCTATTGAAGTATTTGTCAGCATGAGAAGATGTCTTTTAAGAAAAGACAGCTGCAAAGGGAACCCAGAAGAGGCATGGGAAGTGACTCAGTTTGGAGAGGCCCACGAGTCTTGCTGCCTGACCTCAAAGATGTCCCTTCTCTTTGGTGCTTCTCATCGCACAGAGAGGTAACTTTCCATCATAGGAAGGGGATTTCTTTCTCCAAAAGAAGTTCAGCAACTAATAAACTGCACACCTAGCTAAGGATCTGCCACTGCCTCTCCCCTCCTGAAAGGGAAATAAAGTGCTCCAGAGCTAGTTGGCATTCCCTTGATCAGAGGACTTACGGTCTCAACTTGGGTGCCACAGTCGCTCCAGCCCGCCTGCAGCACAACGTGGGTGTCATTGCTGGTGCTCACATTGCAGCCAGGCTCCCCCAGGAACAGGGAACTCTCTGGGATAGACTCCTGCTGCAAGAATCTCTTCTGGATGGCGAGGATGATCCTCTCAATTTCACAAAACACACTCACTGCATCTTTAATGGAAGCCTCTTGGGTGGGTTTGACAAGGGGAGATGGGGATGCTCGAGGAGAAACATCAGCAGGTGCCATGGGATTTCTGGTGAGAGGAGTCAGCACCTTGCTGGAGAATTTGGTGTCCTCCTGAGCTTTGTGCTCAGCAGGAGAGAAGTCCAGTGAAGCAGGGGAGGAAACATGAGCTGAAGTTTGCAAAGTTGTCACAGGTAAAATGGTGCTGTGCACAGGTTTCTTATCCATCACTGTTGCCTTCTGGATGAAGGGAAGTGCTGAAGAGTGCCAAAAATAAAATATTGTTGTCATTTACATGTTCAGATTGGTCTCATCAGGCAAAAGCAAACTCTTAGGGGGAAACTCAAAGTTACTGGAAGGAAACCAGCTCCTTTTGTTCTTTTAATCTGCTGTACTTACTGCCAAAGCTGGGGTGTTTTTAAGAAAGGAGCCCATGAGACACATGAAGTGCCCATCAGTAAAGCTGAAGTGCTTTATTTCCTGACAGCTGCAATATTTAGTGTGTAACACATGTACATAGAGCTTTTGGAAGATCAGTGCTTGCACAATATCCCCCACTGGAAGTTGCTCAATAAGTGCTTGTATGTTTTTGCCTGGAGCTGTAGGAGACTGCCCAGTTCTGGCTGGAGGCATAAACAGGAGTTTGATTTTAAAAAAACAGGCCCCATCTGTGACCAGTTACTACCCAAAAGATGGGACCTTTAGTGATTTGGAAAACTCATTTTGGGGGATGCATGGGGCAAACCTCACGTGGCAGCCCCATATTGCACGTGTGTCCTGAGAGAGATGAACAAATGTATCAGTGGCAATCTGTAATGGTTCCAGGAACAAAAAAGTGGGGGAAAAGGGAAGCACAGGTTCAGATCAATGTGTGTGTCAAACACCCAACATCCAGCACGGGTCTGGGATTACACCCTGACTATTCACCCACCACTGGCTGAGATAGAATCAAGACAATAAATTCCATTTGTAGGGAAGCACAATGTGTCTCATCGCACAAAACTTCCCTTAAATCATTTTAGTGGCTTAAACATAAAAATACCGCCTGTTTCCCGAGCAATATATAAAATCTGTACACATTTATAAATCTTCTTGGAACTGCCCAGCTTCCAGAAATGCCCCAAATGAAAGTCACTGCTTTGCACAATAAAGAAAATAAAAGCTCTTCCAGAGCTGGATTTCCCAAAAGCTTATTATCACATTAATATCTCAGTAAAACTGAAAGAAGTTTGGTATCAATTGACAAATCGTTGTGACTTCAGTAAAAAAACGTTCCTTATCATTATGGTTACAAATCCAAAAATAAATTACAGAAGAAGCCTAAGAGAATTTAGGAAATTAAAGACCCATCATACATCAGCTAACAAATGATCTGAGGAAAGAGAGAAGCCAGATGAATCAGCTCATACAAAAATGCAGTTTGTAACTAGCATTTCCTCCCTGCTGCCATACAGAGGTCAAGCCACCTATCAAGTACTTTCTGTTACTTTCTCTATTACCTCTTCTGTCCCCCCTCTGCTACTGCTAATGAAAATCTGAGAATCTTGACACTCCTGTCTAATTTTTGTGGCAAACGTGAGAAACAGAATTGTTAAAAGAACCTTAGAGCATTAAATATTAATACAGTACATTCCCAGTCCTAAAGTGATCAGCTGCCCAAGGGGATGCTTCTAACCCCAGGGCCTCCTCAGTTTTCCCCCTATTTCACAATTCTGAGGAGATGCTGAGTAAATGCCCAGCAGGCTTGTGTGACTGGTCCAGATTACAGCTGCTGTCTTAATTTTCACCTGGTCAAAATTTTCACTTTTGAGAGAAATAAACATGCTTTACTTCTCTTTCCAAAGTCTAAAAACCAGAGCAAACCAGATCATAGGTGGGGCTCAGAAAGCAGCACCAGCCACCTGTTTTTTGGGGACCTGTCCCTGAAACAAACCCTTTGTTTTAGCCCAGGTTTGAGGGGGGCAGGCACTCTACAAAGCACTACCACCAGATAGTTGTGATCCTACTAATTACCAGGATATGTAACTTTCCAGATTTACAGCTGTGAGTGTAACAGGCAAAAAGCAATTATAGAGCAGAGCATAAATATGTTTCCAAAGTAATTTTGTATGAGATTCTAATTGACAGTTTGTAAAAACATTGTCGGGACAAATGGATCATGTCAGGGACATAGTATTTGGTATTTTTTTTCAGAGGTGACTTTGAAACAGAATTCAGCTGCTCTTAGTCAGAAGGTTAATGTTTTTTGTTATGTACTTCAATTACATATAAAAGAAAAGAAGTTGTACAATCAGCCATCATGCTGGGCTTGGCAAAGTGTGGGCTTTCACCTCAGCTCCAGACCCACAGTTGTGTGAGGAAAACAACTACTCCCAGTGAAGAAGAGCTCACATGTTCATTTATTTCTTGGTATTTCTATTGCATGGAAAAATTATCAGTGCAAAGCAGAGGGTAATGTGTTTTTAAATTATTTTAAACAGTGCTAGTTATGGCTGTGTTCAGGGACTCATTTCCACTGGTATAAACCCCTCAATCCATGACCTCTAACATCTCCTTACCTTTTTCTCTGTAAAACTGATTCTAGATATTGTCAAAGAGAGCACATTTTTTGTCCTTTTGGATCAGTGGTACCTCACTTCCTATGTCATCTGTGGGTGTTCTCTGAAAAACTTAGTGGATGGATAAGCAGGAGCAACATAAGGAAAGAGAAAGGCTTTTCACCCATGTGTTTTACAGATATTTTCACCTCAGAAGACACAGATTAATGATAGCTTTTTTCATCTGTCTGGCTTTGAAGAATTACTGGGGCTCCTCACCGTGTATGGAGAGGCTGCTCCTGTCAATGGTGAAGTAGGAGCTGTGTTCCAAGGCCTCACAAAAAGCAGTGATGACATGGTGGACATCCACTTCTTCTGCAAGCAGCAAATTGAAACTCACCACTGTGCTCCCATTAGTAACACCCGTTACCAGCACTTTAATCAGTCCAGCGTCCATCTGCTGGAGCACCTCAAGGGCCAGAGATTTATGCACCTGGAATAAAAACAAAAATGTGTATGGGGATGGGTAGATGGAGCAATTACATTTCAGGCTGTAACTGCTCAGAAATGAGTGTTGTGCTTCCTGCTCTGGAGGGAAGCAGCAGCGAACTGACCTTTTGCTTTGTAACATTTTCATTCCAGAGCAGCTGAAGGATGTGGTGCGTATTTAACCATGAATATTAAACAAGCCAAGTGATTAAGATATATCTGTCATTTGGCACAAGCCCTTGCCTCTGGCACCAGAAAGGGAAGAGGAGGCTGCAGAGAAGCTCCCATGTTCTGCCTCTCAAAATGCCTCTGGGGCAAGGGGCAATCCAATACAAGGAATTGCTGGTGGAAGTGCAGGTGCTCCTGACACTCCACGCTGCCTCGGAGGGCTCTCTCAGCCCAGGAACATCACAGCTTAGAGCAGGTGACCTTCAAGCTTTGCTTTACAGCTGATTTCTCACCAGAGCCAAGCAAAACCCACCCCTTTCTAAATGCCCAGACCAGGGTATTAAGGGGCCAGGTAGGGGCTACGCTGTGGCCACCTCCTGTTGGGAAGGACGAAAATTTAACAGAAGAGTTTTGCAGTTATACAGAAGGTTCTATAGGAATGAAAGCAAGTTTTGATATAGAAGAAAAGAATTGCTGAGCCAGTCTTACTGGGTAACTAAAAGGCAAAGAGCAAGTGAGTTGGAAGGGGCTTTTATGGCTTCAAGCAAAGGATAAATCCACCTCAAACAAAAGATGTTTCTACCAAACAAAAGGATTTTCACAGGCAAACAAGAAAGCCAATGTTGCAAGTAGAGAAAAGATCTCAAATTTCCACAGCAGAACAAATCCCAAAGTTTAACATGTAACTACTAACTCCAATGATTGGCTGGACACTAACATAATATGGTAATTTTAGCAGTTTGGATAGGTTATATGTAAATGTAAAAGGTATTGTGTATGATGCTGATTGGTAGTCATGTATTAAGATGCTCTGTAATGAGAAGTATATAATGCACTGTAACCAGAACTGGATGGGCTTCAGGACACACAGCTTGCCTGTAGCCAGCAGCTATGGGCTCACCCATGACCCTCAACTGCTGTAACCTTGCCTATGCAATAAACAGCATTTTAAGAGCTGGCTGAAGCCTCCATCTCTCTGTCAGGCTCTTACAACCTCCAACTGCATCTTCCTCTCCCTGATTTCTACAGGAAATATCTGGAGCAGCAGGGCTGGATTTCAGCCATGAGTTTAAGGCACGGTTTCAGTGTGTAATTCCTGGGGATGCCAGCAGTGATTCCCACCAGGAAGAGCCCAGGGAAGAGGCAAGCACTGGGAGCCACCAGGAGAAGCAGCCTTATTTGCCTTGCACCCACACACAGAGCTGGTGCATTTAGTGCTGGCTGCTCACAGCTTTTGCATAGCCTTGTGCCCTGCCTGCTGTGCATTACCCAGCCCTGACTTCCCCACTATCTGTTATCCAGCCCTGCAGATGGTCCCAGGATTTGCAGGTGTCCTGCAGCCCTTCCCTGAGTCACCAGAGCTGATGTGTTTCTCGTGCTGGGTGCCAAGGCAATGTGGCACAGAGCAAACCCTGTATGCCCCTGGAAACAGCTCCCATGTGCCTGCAAATCCCACACAGCAAACCTTGGAGTGCCCCATGGAGCATGCAGGCAGAGCTGGGAGGATGGAGATAGCTGGCTCCCCCCTAAAAACCTGGGCAGAACATAAACTGTCCTTTTCAGACACCAAACCTCTCATTTCAAGACAGGGCCTCTTGGGCTCCTTCTACTCTCTTTCTGCTGTTTCCCAAGCAGGTACTGAAAAGTTGGAGGTCAGACCTAAGTTTTCAGCTTTCATAATTTTTGTCTGAACTCTTCAACATTAAACACAGACACCTGTGACAACCTCTTAGCCCACCCTGATTTCATCTTCTTTCCCTATCTGAAAATTTTATTAGTTGTTTTTTTTTTTTTTCACAGAATTACTGAGGTTGGAAAAGACCTCCAAGATCATCCAGTCCAACCTGTGACCAATCCCCACCTTGTCCCCAGTCCAGAGCACTGAGTGCCACTTCCAGTGGTTCCTTGAACACCTCCAGGGATGGGCACTCCAAACCCCCCCTGGGCAGCCCCTTCCAAGGTCTGGCCACCCTTTCCATGCAGAAATTTCTCCTAATGTCCAAACTGACCCTCCCCTGGACCAGTTTGAGGCTGTTCCCTCTTGTCCTGTCACTTATTCCCTGTGACCAGAGCCTGACCCCCACCTGGCTACAGAGTTTGTTTGTTTTGCTTCTAGCTTTATTCCTATTTTTCCTTCCAAAGCAGGACCCAGAGCTCGAATAGCATCAGGGCCCATTCATAGGATTTGTGTTTAGCCACTAGGTGACACTACAAAACCCTTTATCCAAGAGACTCCAGGATTTCCCAACAGGTACCACACCCTGGGTTATCAAAATAACACTTGATGAAGCAGGGCTAGGAAAAAAGTGGGGGGGAATGGAATTTTTTGGAAAGAAATATTCAATATATAATATCCTTGAGTATGGGGGGTTCTTACAAGAGAAATTATCTTCAGGTCTGTCATTGCACCTGCAATTTCTGTGCACACAAAGGAAACCTAAGCAGGGAAGGCACTGACAGTCTGGGAACTGGGAATAAGTAAGTGAAAGGTACAGTAATTTGAACAGAATACTGTTTGAAGATTGTTTTTTCACTCAGAGAGAAAAAAAAACCACCCTTCCCCACTGTCTGTGGTTTGGCTGCATCTTCAGGAAGAAGGTACCAGAGCACATATCTGCCCAGCCACCATCACCAGCAGCTTCCAGGATGTGGAGGTGGAAAAACCTCAAATTAACAAAATGGTGAAATTACACTGGAGTAGTGAAGATTCCTTAATCCCTGTTCCTACACTCATTCTGCATTCATATAGCTTCAACTAAATCATTTTAGGTGCATTCAGCTACACAAACACAGGCTATGTGCCTTCCAAATGAGGGGGTCACCTTCATAAGGCATTATCATTTATTAGTTTCACACCTTTTGTCACTCAGCTAAATTTAAGACACCCAAGTTCAAAACAAGCTTTCCACCTGGGAATTTATTGCATCTCAGTGAATGTATTTTCAACTCAAACTTTTTGCTTTCCCAACTGATTTTCTTGAGGACAAGCCATGATATCCTTCTTGGGGTGTTGTAAAACACAAGCTGAAGAAACCCCAAGACTTAAATACTTTTTACCTTTAGCTGTGTTGTTTTTAAGTTGCATTACAAGAAGGTGGTGGAACTGGCCTGGACAATGACAGTACAGGTTGCCACATCAAGTTTTTACCTCCTTCTCATTATTTAAAGGATGATATTTCCATTTGCAGTGCTGCCAATTTAACCACATGGCACTTAAGTGCTGGGACTAAAGAACATTATACACATTAGGATTTATAAATCCTCTGAACTGTAGATTGTGACTCCAAAGAGGTTTAAAAAAAAAAAAACTCTGGCAAACTGTATTTAACTGGAACCTGAGAGTGCTTTTAAAGCTCATAAAGCTTTCCTCATTTATTTTAAACGATCCATTTCTGGTCTTTGTAACCTGAAAAGAATATATACAGATCTTTCTGGTCTCCTAAATTTTCTTTGGCATCTAGAAATACAATATTCGTAATATTATTTACAGCAACTATGCAATTATAGCCCATTTACAGTGGCTCAGAGGTGGAAGGAATCAACACTAACATCTCTCCAGGTGATCCACAAAACCAGAGTGCTGGGAAAATAAGTTAATTCCTTATGATCACAAGTGATAGTTTCCTGCCTGAAAATTTGAGACCCAGGTAAAACTGACACAAACTTCATTTTGTTCCTTTATGCAACCATTTTATAATTTTTCCTAAACATATTAGTACCCATTATTTTCTGGGCTAAGGTATCTGACTGAATGAAGAAAATACATTAATTTCAGTCCATTTCAATACTGTGCTGTTCTGAAATAGCCTCGGGCAGAGCATGGTGCTGAATGAGAGAGAGGTCAGTGGAGAATTGCTCCCTTTTCACTTTGCTAATCACATCACTCTCGTTTTGTCACAGTTTTTCTGATGTGACAGCTTGGGGCCAAAACAGCTCCAAGGAAAGCTGTGCTCTGCTAACACACCCAGAAAGGTGCAAACCAGTCGTGACCAGTGGGAAACTGATTTGGTGACCAAGCAGGATAAATGGATCACCCCCTTCCCTCCCTGCAGGCTGGCCTGGCCTGTGCCAGCTGTGTTCCAGTGGCAAGTCATGACTCTGTCCCCAGTAAGTCTTGGGAGGTCTCTACAGGATTTGAAAATCCATCAGATTGCCAGTGATGGATTTATCATCACACTTATCAAGGCCTCTGAAAATAGTGAAGGGGAGGCAATAAAGCAGCCCAGCAAAACCAGTGGTTTTCCAGGCATGGGTGTGTTTGAGGGAGCATCAGAAAGAACAAACTTCTAATAAGTTCACTACAATATTAGGTATTGTCAAAGGCAATGCCTGAGAATCCTGAGAGGGTTAAAGGCACAGCAGATATCATGTGCTTTGATATCCTGCACTCTAATTAGAAGTGAGGGCAGAGATGACTTTTCAAGAAACCACTCCCTTTCCAGATATGGGGCCACAAAATCCAAGATGATTACAAGAACTGTCAGCCTTGAGGTACTGCTACAAAGGATAATAATCATACAGCTAATTAGGATAGTGCTGTTCAGGGCAAGGGTATCAGAGCATTTTGCTACTTCCATTAACTTTCCACCACACCCCTGGAGGACATCAATAATTCAGTATAACCAGATATGATAAGGAGAGGACACGGACGTACCAGAGAATCCCAAAATCCTCTAGAATGTTCCTGTAAAACACAGCTACACACTTATCCTGCAGCCTCAGGCAGTCAGGGGAAGCTAAACCTTAGAGGTGTGTCAAGGGACACACATGAGTTATTTAGACTTTGGGGGAAAAAGAGCATACACAGGGTTTTATTGAGACAGGTAACAGGTCACATCCTTCTTCACCACTTACTTCATCAACAAAGAGCTGTGCAAAGGTTTGATATTCCTCACTGCTTGTATTGCTAAAGCCAGGGGAGTACTCCATGTTTGTTATCCAAACTGTGCCACTAAGATTCTGGAAGGCTGCAAGGTAAGAAAAAAGACAATTTCTATACATGTTTCATGGACTGCAGTCCATGGACAGGTGTATCACAGTGTCCAGCATTCCTGGCCACAATGCATCAACTCATAGCAGCAAAAGGCCAGCCCTCTGAAATGTAGCCCAAACCTCAAAAGTTTAAAAACAAGTCATCCAGCATCTTAGTCTGCCCTGTCTGAGCCCCAGATGATTCTCAGGAAAGACACTGACCTCCTGTAGGTCTCACATCTGCCAGCTCTGGGGGGCTCAGGAATGTTGATCTCTTCAGGCACTGGAATTGCCCTCCCAGCCTCAGCTGGTTGTCCCACCAGTCCCTCCAGAGAGAAACCACTGCAGCACCAAATCCTCTCTGCAGCCTCAGAGGAAGGCTGAGCAACTGCCTGAGCTTAGACATCTACACTTTGGACAGCTGTGGTGGCATGAGATGAATCCCAATAGGGTGCACACTTCCCCCCTAGCTCACATCTGCTGAATGACATTAAGGCAGACTCAAACATTTGAGTTAGTTTCCTGGTTTCTCTGTGTTTCCCAGTATCTCTGGGTTTGGCATTATTACTACAGACACTGAAGTGATCAGAAATCAGAGAAAGGGCTTCTCAAGGCATGGTTTGTGCCCCTGGCATCCATTTAGTGATGATTGCAATCATCCAATGCTGGGACCATTGCCAGCAAATTGCCTTTGCTCTGCCCCCAGCTCCTAACAAACCATCACTCCCTGCACAGCAAAACCTAATGTTTCAATGAGTTATATAAATACAGGATAGTCTTCACCAAAAACTTCAGGAACTTTGTCATCTGGCTAAGGATTCAGATTAAAATTCTAAATCAAGTCTTTACCAGTCTTTACTTTCTGGTGTAGAAACCTGCTTTCCTCCCTGCACACACCTGACTGCACCTCCACAGGATATCAGGCACCAGGTCCCAACTCTGAGACTATCAGATTCCTAAATTCAGTTTTGATCTGCCATTTTAGCTGCTTTCTTCAAAACAGAAGGAATTATAAAGCTCTGCATAAACTCTGTGGGCCACTTTACATCCAAGTTGGGAAAATAATCACTTGAACTAGGACAGGTACTGGAGGAAAAGAAATAGTAATAGGTAAAGCTTTATAGGGGAGGGAAGAAATGCCTGCTTGAAGCAGACCATTAGAGGAGGGTTCCTTTATCCCAGCATAATTCTGATCCCAAAGGAATCCTCACCACTGACAGTCAGATCAAAGGATTTTTGGATGGCTTTTTGCCATGGCTTGTCCTGTCATGTGAACACAGGTATTTAGGGGATAAAACACATTCAGTTGTCTCAGGTGAGAGGGGAAAAAGTTCTGAACAATTCTCAAATAATAATAAAAAAGCCCACTGGTATTTAGAAGATCAGACTATGAAGAGTTGGCTGAGGTTGAGCCTCCAGGTCAGAGATGATGCCACAATGAGGAGCTGCATATGAAACTTCACCAAACATGGGCTTTTGCCCTCTGAATTTCTTGCCCTGGGCTAGTGAGATGCCACTCTGGAGGCTCTTGCTCTTATTCCTTAGGCATAAACCCTTCACAAGCTTCTTTCCCAGCAAAAGCACTTGGCTGGATATTTGATTCATGAAGAATATAAAACAAGTTTTTATAAACAAAACTTTTGTCTAGAATTCTTCAGTTTTTTTCCAGCTGGGAGCAGCCTTTATGGGGCTTTTTGTCAGTTAAAGTTAGCTAATTTTATACTTGGAAAAAAAATAAAAATCTTTGTTTTCATAAAAAAACCCCAAACATCTTTTTTAGGAGGAGGGAAGACATCAGCTGAACAGGGCATTGGTACAGCTGCCCAAACCAGGCAGGAAGGGACATGTGGTGAGCAGAGCTGGGGGCACAAGAGAAGCTGAAGAAGCAGCAGAACTGGCCTTACATGGCTGAAAAAGGCATTTTCCAGGGAGAAAGAAATGAGGGAGCAGCAAAAGTGGGGCTGGGTGAGGGGAAACCACCAGAAACACAAGATCACAGGGGAGGGGGAGATAAAAGAGCAGAGAGAAGTGTGACTTGGGATCAGAGAGATATGGAAGGCATGAGAGACAGAATAAAGACAAGCAGAAGCAAAACTGAAATAGCCAAACTGAATAGTAACACACTACAGAAAAAAAATACATTTAGTGATGGGCAGACAGCAGCATTCCTACCTCAAACAAAACTGTAATTTTAAGACCAATCTGACTCTCTGAAATATGATTCAGCTCCAATCAACAGAAAAATCCCCTAATTAGCTGCAACACCACTGCCCAAACCCAAACAGATTAAACCTTTGCCAGCCTTGTTGCTCTCAATTACAGCTCTTGAAGCAGTGTGTCCCAGGTTTCCAGGCAGCTCCTGCCTCACAGGGGATTTGTGGAGGACTCTGACTAATCATCCTCTGCTGAGAGGAATAGGAAGGCAGGTCCTTTTCCTCCCTAAATTAACTCCACAGACAGCTGCTGTGTCCTGGTGCCAGAGGCTGTAAGAAAAACCAGGATGTGTGGCAAAAGGACAAGCAGCAAATGTTGCCACGAGCCACACTCAGTGCACTCTCTTATATGCTTCCTCCTCCTGGAGCTGAAGAAATGTAACATCAATAAAAGCAACTGCTAAATTGCCAGGAAGAGGAATTGCTTTCACAAGCTGATTTAGCAAAGAGAGAGTGCCAATTGCTGCAGAAAATATTATTGATGTAGAAAAAATTGCAGGTACCAGGAAAATCATTTTGGCATTGAAAAAATGTTGCAGTTACGTCAAGATGTACAAGGCTGGCATCCCCACCAATACTTTATTTGGAAAGCTTTACATGCCTTCTCTTAATGAACTTCTTTCACTCTAACTCTCACTCCTTTCATAGACCTCTCTCAGGTAACTCTGACTCCTTTTCTTATAGGCAGCTTCCCACAGTACTTATTCCTTCTTTCATTCTGCAAGGCTAAACTCACCCTGTCCCTTTCCCAGCCACCTTACCCTGACTGTCCCTCATACAACATCTTCTTATCTGTCCCTTGCACAACAGTGTGTCCCTGACCTCCTCACAGCACAGCTCCATCCCAAACTGCAGCAGAGCCTGAATCTCAAGCTCCAACTCAAACTGCAAGTGCCTGTAACTAGTGGGCAGCTATGGCACTCTTTTATAGCCCCCAAACTCATTGGGCAGATACAGAAGTTTCCACTCCTTGGTAATCAGTACAGCTGCAAGCCACCGGGGAAGATTCCCTCCTGCACTATCCTTTCAGCCTAGCTCTCCACAAAGAAATAGTTTTAGATGCCTTTTTCCAAACTCTGAGCAAGTCTTTGCCTCTCTCCCAAGTGAATTCCCACATGTGCAGATCCCATGGGATGGGTACTCACTGTGGTCCAGGCTCGGGGCTGCAGAGGTGCCTGGCAGAGCTGGTGACCCCAAGGCTCTGGCGTGTCCCTCAGACCAAGAGCTGCTGTCCCTTCCCACCTCTCCACCTGCTCCCAGAGTGGCAGGAATGTCAGCGTTCCCTGTGGCCAGCAGAGCTGTGTCAGGGCCACCTGGAGAGCTGGCTTGGGGCACAGCAGCAGCTGTGAGTCTTGATGACATCTGAGGCTGTTTGATTTGGAAACAGCCAAACTGAGCTGAGCTGCCCTTGCCTGGCTGTGCCCACAGGGGTGTTTGGGAGAGCAGCCGTGGCCATGGAGCTTTGCTGCCATGGACTTGTGGCCTCTGTGCCCACGGCCAGTGCCCTGCTGGGAGTGATCCTCGTGGCCATGGGGCTGCTGTTCCTGCTGAAACCCATCTGTGGGGCCAGATCTTTTTCCCAAAGGGTTGGAGGAGCACTGGTGGGACTGTGGGATGCTTGTTTGTCACCCAGGGCCAGCGCAGCAGGGAGCCGTGTGACAGGGCCTGGCCTGGGGCCTGCAGCAGCCATGGTCTGGGTGGTGGCAGTGGCAGCAGGGCCTGCAGGCCTCCCTTCTTCCAGAGCAAAGTCCGTGCTGCTTCTTCTTTCAGGAGCCATGGTTTCAGCGAGAGGATCCACAACCTCACCTGCAGCACAGCAAACACACCCTGAAATGGGGCCTGAAACTGCATGAGGAGGCCTGGCCTGAAAATGGCAGCGAGGCCACTCAACCACCCACAGCAGCATCACTAAAAGTTCGTGAACACGTAGCAGAACACGTGATTTTTATGGGGTTGGATCTGGTTTGTTCCAACACAAAGAAGCAGATTTGATTCCTGGGTCTCCTGCTCTAGTTGGCAAGGCCATGGATCAACTCAGTGGGAGGAAATTAGCCACAGACACAGCAAAAGAGGGAAAAGTACTCCTTGCAGTTATCAGCCTTATCAAGGAGGATCTCAAAGACATTTCACCTGATAATATTTATTTTTANTATATATATTTATATATATGTATATATATAGCTAGAGACAGGTCATATTTACCCCTTCAGCCACAGACTGCAAAGGTGCAATTCTACAAACAGATGCTACAAAAGCAGATGTAAAACCCCACAACTTTTCCAATGTTTCATGACCAAAAAAAAAAAAAAAAAAAACCAAACTACATGACAGCCTTTTTCTCACCCTCACAGTTTCTTCCAGGTCGGGATGGATTGGTATCCATGGTTGTCTTGCACCTGCACATGTAGGAGCCCATCAAATTGATACACTCTGCAAACACAGAGCAGTCATTCTCAGCTTGGGAAGCACATTCATCCCAGTCTGTGGGACCAAAACAAGAACAAGGGTCAGAGAGCCTCCCTGGTGGCTGCATTAAGATAGAAGTAATCATTAAGTAGTCCTTTCTTAATTTACTTATGTGGTCTTCCTTCTTCATCATTTACCTGTCAGCCAAGCTCTGAGTGATGCAGAACACTGTCTGTTTTGTTATTCTGTTGTTCTTGTACTCTGAAAAGTATTTTCTCTGAGTAAAGACTTTTTAAATAATTGTTTTTAGAGGCAAACAAATTTAAAGTGAAAAACTGCTGTAAGTTTGTACTACAATTGTATCAAAATCACTCACTATAGCGAGTTCTGTGTATAGCACCTCCAGATATATCAGGTAATTAATAGATCTGTTACCAATAGCTACCAGTAGATACAACATTAAATGGAGACTTAATCCAAATAATCTTCTGCTTCAAATAAAAAGTAAATGCTAGTAACTCCCAGGGGAAGCACTATTCTGTTCTTAACAGAGGAAGTGCTAAGGGCAAAATCTCTTTTTATACAGTTTTTCTTCTCAAAAGTAATGCTGTAAAACTGTGACCCTCTTTCTGGTAGTGTCAGAAGAGACATCCTGATTCATCAATGCATGAAGAGGCTCTAAGGGTGCTCCTTATGTCTGATTTCAGCTGCTCTCAATCAGTTAGAGACACCTATTCATGCAGTTATAGACCTATTTTATTGCTGAGTCTCTTCTCTTTTAAGGCATTTGTATCTGGAGTCTTGTGTTGCCATTCACATCCTGTTCCAGCAAATGTACAAGGGCTGAGTTAGTCTTTTGGACAAGAATAATTCCAGTGAATCCCAGGTGAGCCCTCCCTGTGTGACTGCCTCGTGCACTCACCTTTGCTGCCTCAGGCTCCTGAGAGAGGGAGAGCAGCAAATGAGGCTGAAAACTGTGTCCTGTGACAAAATAATTTGGATCAGAGGCTGGAAAATTGTTTTGAATAACAAATTAACCTAAGTGCTTGTTCTGCAAACCTGCAGATTAATGATGGTGATTATTTCTCTGAAACAAAGAAATGTCCCATACATACATGCACTCATCTTTCTGCTTGCTTTTCCTTCCTTCTAGCTAATATTTCAATTCTTTTTGCTTTTTTTTTGTCATTGGGTAATTGCTGTGTCCATGATAGTCTCCATTAGACAATTTCATGTGCCTATGGCCAGCCTATTATGTTCCAGCCTAAGCCACTTAGAGGGAATGCAGAAGTGTGCAGGATTGACTGAACACCAGAGATGAAATCTCGTTAATTCCTAACTGTGCTATGAAATAATTGTGACCCTTGGTGGCTTCCAACACCATCTGAGAGATGCTAATTGCCAAATCACTTACATTCACTGCCTCCATTGTCTCTGAGGGTTTCCTTTCTCCTCACTTAGCACGGCTTTTTAAGCAAATTCCTTCACCTCTGATGGTCACATTCAATCATGCATCAGGTCAAAACACTGGCACTGGTTGGTGCATCACTTGTGCACACACACACACTCTGCACTTTTTTTCCTCTCTAAACCATCACATCTCAGCCAAGGTCTGCTCTGAGCTCTCTGCACTCTTGGCACCTCTCTAGCCCTTCATATTTGGCACTTCCCTACACACACCTCAACCAACAGTCCTAGTCCAAAAATTATTAAAAAGCCACCTTTGTGTTCACTCTGATTACCTATTATACACTTGTGAGGGGTACATGCAAAGAGTCAAAATCTGAAATTCCTTGCCAAATGATGTTGCAGATGCTAAAGAGTTAGTTGATTTGATGGGGGAGATCCATGGGGGATAAACAAACCCTAAGAAATCCCTCTGGATGCAGGGAGTCCTGGAGCTGAAAACAGTTGTTGGCTAAGGGATTATTAGTGGGAGGTGATGCCTTCTCCAGGAATTGGCTCCTGGCTGGTACTGAGGCAGTGACATTGTGCTAGAAGGATCTTGGGCCTGACTCAGCACACATCTCTCCTCTCCTCTCCTCTCCTCTCCTCTCCTCTCCTCTCCCTTCCCATGCCTCACAAAACAGATTTTATCATCTCTATTCATCATGGCAATAAACTTAATAATTTATGGATCTTCGAAGAGATCTGGTTCACTCCCTTCAGTTGTGCTGTCCCTTCTGACTTGTCATCCCAGCTTTTCACAGTTGAATGGACTGTCACTAAACCAAGCACAAAGCCTGGTGGTGGCCATGCTGCAGGGAGGATCCAGGGGACAGGACCTGGGTGGGTTTATTGCCAAAAGTCATGTCCTGGGGCTCTCTGGGGTCAGGAAGAAAAACACCCCATTATACAAATCCTTCCTTCATGTGTTTCACTCCTTATTTTCCACTTAGGAAACTCATGCTGAAGAAACTCTCCTTTGGATAGAGCTAAGAAATAAACCCCTTTGCTCAGCCCCTAAGGAGGAGTGGGGTGTTGTGCCTCTGGATAAATGTGGTGCTAGTGGAAGCCAGCTAAAGTTTTCTGCAGCTAAAGTGACAGTCCAGAGCTATTGCCTTCTTCTTCCTCAGCCTTTTGGTCCTAGGATCAATAACATTTACAAAGTATTTTGGCACACATCAGCATCTTGCAATTCAGTCTCAGCTGCCACTGTGATATTTGTCTCCTGTATTTGTCCTGTTCTCCTTAACCTCCACATGCTCTGCAACTCCAAATGGAGTTTTTCCTGCTCAGAAAGGCTCAGTACCCCAAGAGAGAAGAATAACCCATTATGTTGGCTTTTGCAACTTTCTGAACTCTGCTGTCTCTGCCAGCTGGGAAACCTGAGGACAGAACTCAGTCTTTTGAAGATAAAAGTGGTGATTACTGAAGATCAAACAAAGGCCTGGTTTAACATAAATTCCATGGGTGTTTCTTCAGTCCTATTCACAATAAGGACATTTGGGAATTCCTCTGGCTGGGTTTCCAGAGTGAAGATGTTAGATTTCTTAAACCTTGGCCCAAATACAGTCCCCCAGTCTTGGAGCACAAAACTGTCTGGAGGGTGTGTATATCTAAAGGCTACAGATATTCCACAGTATTCTGTCTGCCATTCAGCCCAAGAAAGAAATGGCAAACTTCCAGCTGGGGGCAGAGAGGAGAGGGAGGAAAATGAATAGGGAAACCAAGGGCTTCACTTGGGTTAAACAGAGTAAGGAGAAGCAGTGCCTGCAGGTATCTGGGGACAGTCAGTGCTCCTTTGTCTGACCCTGCTGGGCTTATGGATAAAACCCCTGGAAGAACTCTCACATCATGGTTTTCTCTTCAACAAACCATGTCCTTTTTTTCCTCTCTTTTGTGAAGAATATTGTTGATACTGCACGTGATCAAAACACAAATGCTGCTTTCTTCTTTGAAAAATAATAACAAAAATTACCTTCTACTGCAGTGTTTTGCTGATCCACCACAAGCACAGAGCCATTGTGCAGGTGGGAAAGCACTGGGGCAAATGTGGAGGCGTCCACTGGAAACTCGGGATCCTGCATGCTGATTCTGAGCCTCACAATGATGCTTCCTGCTGCCAGGGATTCAATCTGCACTTTCAGCTTCCCAGATTTGTACAAGGCAGAAATGTTGGATGGAAATGAATTTTCAAGCTGAGCAAAGGAAGAGAATCATTGACAATTAGGGATCCAGCAGGTACCTCTTTAAATATTTATATAAGCACAACATAGAAGACACTGTAAAAAGAAAAGTTTCAAAGTGTTTCAGAAATCAGAGATTGTTGTGGCACAAAGTAATGTGAGTATCTTTGGTGCAGCCCTGCTGAGAAGGACTTGGGGGTGCTGGTGGATGAGAGGCTGGACATGCTCTGGCTGTTTGCAATGGGACCCAGAAACCCTTTGTGTGCTGGGCTCCACCAAAATCAGTTTGGGCAGCAGGAGAGGGGGATTTCTGGCCCTTCAGGTGAGACCCCACCTGCAGAGCTGCCTCCAGCCCTGGGGCCCAGCACAGGAAGGTTGTGGAGCTGCTAGAGCCAGTCCAGAGGAGGCAAGATCAGAGCAGCTCTGCTGTGAGGAAAGGCTGAGAGAATTGGGATTGTTCAGCCTGGAAAGCAGAAGGCTCTGGGGAGACTTAATTGTGACCTCCCAGTACTGGCAAGACTATTTACAAGGGCCTGGAGGGCCAGGACAAGGGAGAATAACTTCTAACTGACAGAGAGTAGGGTTAGATTAGATATTAGAAAAATCTTCTTTACTGTGAGGGTGGTGAAGCCCTGGCACAGGTTGCCCAGACAAGCTGTGGATGCCCCATCCCTGGAAGTGTCCATGGCCAGGTTGGACAGGGCTCTGAGCACCTTGGTAGAAGGTGTCCATGGCAGGAGTGTGGAATGGGATGATCTTCAAGGCCTCTTCCACCCAAACCATAATTCTATGATACCTTTGAAAACTGTATCCATCTGACCACTGGTCTTACAAACCAAGTTCCAAATTTTGGCTCAAGGGACCAGAATTGCTCCTGGCCCTGTTTGCCTGCAGCAGAGCTGAACTATCGTGGTAAGTGCATGCAGCAGAGCCTTGATGTTATCTCTGTATGTCACATATACATTTTATTTCATTTACAAGTGTGGGCATGGCTTTAGTTCCCAGGGAGGATTTAAAACTCAGTTCAAATTCAGCCTGCAGACGAGTCAAATAACAAAGAAACCTCAGGATGAGAGACAAGAAAAATGGGGGTGGATAGCTTCAAAAAACATGTTTGAGACAGCCAAGCTTCAAGGCAGTATCACAACTACATCATGGTTAATTACCAAACCAGTGAGCAGTCACTTCAGCTGAACAAATGGCATCACTCTGAACGTTGAAGCTGGCACACTGCTGTCAATATTTGAGCTGTGCAGGAGCTGGCAGTTTTACCTTACATGTCTAGAAGGCAGCTCCTTGCTTGAGTCTTTTGTTCCTGCATCCACCTCAAAGCGTGCCTTTGAGCACGGATGGCAGAGCCATAAATCAGCACAGCTTTGCTCCCATTCAGGCAGAGCTTGCTCAAAAAGATTCCTACAAACAAGCTGTTTAGCTGGTCTGAGCTCACATCAGGGTAGAGAGGCAAGAAAATGAGGAGAGAAGAAATGAGAGGGGGATATTTTGCTAACAAGCACCCAAGGAGGTAGAAGCAAGATGGGCAATGCTCCTTTTTCTCCCCAAGATTGGCATGAAGCCAATCAGGTCTGCATTAATCTCAGAGAAGACTCACTCACCAAAATCTTCCTGCACAACAAAAGTGAACAATTTGCAACTGTGGGAAATAAAACCATGTGAGGAGGTTCAACCAGCAATTTCTGTTGGGCAAATTCCTCTTCTCTGCTGCCCTTGAACGTATTGCTCCATTATTGTTTGGGGTTTTTCTCTCGCATTTAAATTCACACGTGCTTGTGAGTCATTCTTTGTTTTGGGGAAGCCTTGGTTTGGATGGAGATCCCAATTCCTCTCTATGGGCCCTGTTCTGTGCAGCAAAACTGTAGGAGATTGCTCCACCTGAAACCTCCCCCTTTTTTGGACACTGAGAGCTGGCACTAGACTTTGTGACTCAAGTTTTGTTTCTGGCTGATTTCACCTGACTGTGAACAGTGGCCACGTGTGCAGGCAAGGAATGGGGCTGAAGAAGAAAGCCTGATCCAGCTACTTTTCCTGAAAGAAGAAAGAGCTTTGAGAGGAGTAAGACATTTATTGAGCAGACTGTGCTGAAATTAATGCCAGGAATGCCATTTCAATAATCCATTAAAAAGCCTCAAGTTAATTTACTGTGAGTTTATTGCCAAATTAAAGATCCAAGGAAAGGAGCCCCTGTTGCATGCCTGCATTTATAATTCCTTCACTCCTCTGTAGGGGAAAATTCTCACTGGCTTCATTGCTAACAAGGCCAAGGGCTTGATCTGTCTAGGCAGTTGAATTTTGTTGTTATTATAAAGAAAGGTCACAAGAAATAGTACGCTGATTTTGAAGGAATATTTCATCCAGGCCTAAAATCCTCTATTAGATTAAATAAATTTTACATTAAAAATATACATATATATATATAAATTACCCAGAGATATAGTCAAATTACCTCTGTAAGCAACAGTCTTGAAAATTCCTCATATGCTGAGCTGCTGGAATTATGGAAATCATCAGTGAAGTTGTAGTTGAGAATCCTCATAGTAACATCAAATATCTTGGCCTCTGTAGGACAAAACATTAAAACACACTGACAAAGTAGGAAAAGATTCAGTTAAAACTGATGTACCTGGACCAAAATCTCAGGTGATGCAAGAAAGGAGGACAAGATTGAGAGAGTTTGGTATTAAATAAAAAAAATAAAGCCAATAGGCTTCTACAAGCTTCTGATACATTGAGAAGATGCACTTATATCAGGTCTAAAGAGATATTTTGGTGCCTAATTGCAACTGCATGAGAACTGGGTGTACATTTACTTTATGTGTGGGTTTGCACATACCTAGGCCTGGTCCTAGATAATTCCTGCCTTGAAGTTACACCCAGGGTTGGATTGCCTGTGGGCTCATCTCTGGCCCAGCAGTCACAGTTTTTTTTCTTTATTTTCCTGATCTTGGTAGAGGGCATAGTAAATATATTCTTAACCTGAAAATACAGCAAAAAGCTGTGCATGTGTGTGTGGTGAGCCCTGACAGATACTGTACAGAGCACAGGAGCCAAAACCAAGAGCCAAAGAATCTCTAACTGCTTTGTCCTGTATAAACACTCTGAGGCTGTTACTCTTTGGACTGATCCTTGGAAAACTTTTCTTTTTCTCAAGGGCTCCAACTTCATACTCTGAAGTTCAGCCCTCTGTTTTCATAACCACTAGACCTCCTACTTTCCCTCCACAGAGGGAGTAATTTCCTTCTGACCCATACTGGAGTCATCCCTCATCTCATCAAAGGGAAGGCTCTTAGGGATAAACATGAACAGCAGCATTCCCACTATGGTCAGTAATAAATAGTTCACTGCCTGCTCTTTGAAAAAAAGGGGAGAGATTTATTTCTTTATTTGCATGGAGGCTTAGGAAATAATTTAAGACTAGAGAAAAAGCAAAATTATGTTTGATCAACACACTAAGGCCTCAGGAAGCTCCCACCACCAGTTAATTGAATAGAACTGGGCAGGTAGTCTGCAGCTTTATTACTCAGTCCTTGTAATTCCCTTTAATCCTTTATTCAGCAGAATCTGCCCTTCCTCTGGGCGCTCTTGTTAGCTCAGCTGAGCCCTTGACAAACCAGTTGCCTGCATTTCCCACTGGCCACAGCCATCAACCAGGAAAAAACGTGGCCTGCTGGGAGATGGGTAGCAGCAGAAAGCAGTGCAAGGCACCAAGGAAATATTTTTTTAAAAAAGAATTATAGCTTAGTCTGCTATCTGCAATAGTCTAATCAGCTCCAGCACTGCTTTATCAACTAAGGCCAAATCTCTGCTGCCTGATATTCTGGGTAGTAATATTAATAAGTGATATTCTGGGTTGGATAAATGCTGGAGTAGATGAGATAAAACATACTTAAGAAGGTGGAAAATGTTCAGTGGGGACCAAAGGATCATTGCTGAACTGCAAGTGAGTGGGGATGGAAGGAGGAGAAGGGAGGAGATAGAGATGTACTATATTATATATCTATATAT
>VZTT01005644.1:0-19550 GCA_013400855.1 Buphagus erythrorhynchus | reverse complement strand
ATCTAAATATATATATATATGTATTTTTAAGCGTTTCTTTACCTGTTTTAACATATTGACTGGAGATAATGGTTTTTCCACAAGTTTCATAGCTGACCTCTACTGAATACATCACACCTGCTTCCAGGTGAGACACATCCATTTGCATTTCCTCTGTCTTCAGGTTTTGCACAGTTTCATTGCCCTTGGACACCCGGACTTGGAAAGTGTGGTTCAGAGTGGAACTGACAAGCCAGGACATTTCAAAGCTGCTGCTGGTAACGCTGAGGATTCGATGGTTTGTAACTGCAGAGGGATCTGTTGCAGTCCCAGGAAGAGTTGGCACAGAAAAAGCAACATTTCACTTTTAAAGCCTTGTGCTGTTCTAAATACACTATGGACAAGCACTTTGACAGGCAATAGGGTAAGGTTCTCTCTACATCAGGACAGAATCTGCCCCTCTCACACTAGCAGATCTCCTCATCCATGAACCATCCCACTGGAGAGACTGATTTACTGTTTAACCTTTTTATTTCCTTTTACTACATGCATTTCTGTTGAATCATAGACTCACAAAATACTTTGGGCTGGAAAGAACCTTAAAGATCATCCAGTTCCACCCCCTGCCATGGGCAGGGACACCTTCCACTAGACCAGGCTGCTCAGAGCCCTGTCCAGCCTGGCCCTGAACACTTCCAGGGATGAGGCAGCCACAATTCCTCTGGACAACCTAATCTCCTCCAAATCCCCAGTCACATAAATAATCAGCCAGTGAGTTACAGGTGCAAGCAACAGGAATAGGTTTGGAAGAGTGACTCTGGGTACTCTGCCTGTGTTGACACCTGCTTCGCCTCCTGTCACTTTAATCATCAAAATGCACCCATTCAGGCAAAGGTTGCCTGGATTTATCCTGGAAAACCATCCCAGAGCCCAGCTAACAGAGGCTGGGGGAGAGTGGCATGCAGCACCTGTTATTCCACTCTAGTCCAGTGCAATCATTGTCATGTCAATGGGAAAAGACAGGGCCCTTCAGGGATGATTCCTCTCCTGGGAGGAGGATGAGTTGCCTGCAGCAGAGCCAGTCTGTCTGGCTCAAGAGAGACAGCCCAGACAAGACACCTCTGCTGGAGAGAGCTGGGGCCAGGTGACATGAGCATCACACCCCATGCTAGCCCAGAGACCATGGCATGCTGCTGCCACAGCTTCAAGTCTTTCATGCTAATGGTTAGATTAAGGAAAAAAGGTTGCTTTCATAAATTGCTTCAATGGAACACAATTGTTTCCAGCACTCTGAGCCAGGTGGCTGCCAAACATCCCCTCCCTGCACTAGAGGGGCCTCAGTTTAATTCCTCTGGCTTCAGCTTCGATCAAGTTGTGGATGAAGGTCAAGAATATCTAGCCCGTCCCTCTGAACTCTCAAAGAACAACTTAAACCTATTTCCTCCCACTGAAGAACAGGGTGTTGTTAAAAGGATTGTAATAACTCTTGCCTGAAAGGGCTGGATCACTCATATAAACACAGATTTACTGAGGTTTGTTCCCATCACAAATCAAGAAAACATTTATTAAAATCCAAGGTTCCTTACAGCACCCAGCATCTGTAGATTGGTTGGTTATGGACAAGAGACTTGATTTCCTTATAGAAGGAGAGCCAGTGTTAACAGCATTTATTGAACTTGGAGTAGATGCTACAATGCCTAGGGGAAAATCATATTATCAAATAATTAGAGTATTTCTAAGAAAGCAAATCCAAAATAATACCATTCATGTTTTCCACATGAAAAGCAGCAATAGAAGTGGTATAAATAGAAAATAAAAGTATTACCATATCACAAAAGCATAAAGTAATACATTATCCTAATACATTATCCTAATTTTTGAGATTAAGGGATTGTAAAATTGTTTTCTAACTAAAGCATCAAATCTGCAAGCAGTTATTCATCTCATTATCTTAAAGCCTATTAGCCAGCCCACTGATGTCTGTGGGCTGTAAGTATATTTTGCTGAACTGGTACCACAAGGAATTATTTCAGCCAGTGCCAAACTCCAGCTGCTTGCAGCAGAGAGCTCAGCAGCAGTGCAGCAGCTCAGGATGGGATCCTACAACCACTGAGGCCGGGCTGCAGTCAAAACAGGAAAAAAGAAAATTGTAGAAATAATGCCATTAATTGTTTCTCAAGAGAATGGGGAGGTGCACTGACAACAAGTGACTTGCTCTGAGAAGCAGCAGGGTCTGAAGTTTTAGGTTTTGGAAGGTGAGTGAGGACAGTTGAGGGTGAAATAGAGGAAACAGCAAGAGACTGTGAAATAAATACTCTGCATTTCCATCAGAAATAGGTAAGAGGTTTATGTGGCATTTTCTCCCAACAGGAGGAGAAGGGGCACTCACGCTCCAGAAATTCCTGCAGGTGACTCCTGCAAAGGAGCACAAAGTCCTGCAGGAACATCCTCAGCACTTCCCAAGGTGACACCTGCATTTCTTACCTTCCTTCCTTGGGCTCAGCCAGTGAGGGATGGCAGTGGCATGTCCATGCTGAGGGTGGCAGCTGTAATAACCCTCCAGGTTTACACAGCTGCTTTTCTCAGGGCAAGCATTGAATTCAGCATAGGAGCATTCATTGACATCTAGGAAGAACAACACACCTTGCACAGATATTGGGAGCAGCATCAAGATTGATCTGCACTGTGTGTAGACCAGGTTCTGGCTATGATAAATTCAGTGTAAACCTGCAGTAATGCTGTTAAAGCCGTTCTGGTGTTACCACCTCTTGGAACCCTGAAAACTGAGAATTTTAAACTTTCTGTGCTGACAGGCACTGACCCCCAAGAAAACACTGCTTTTGACCTGAAGCTGTAGAGAAGGCTTCCAAAATTAAATGATAGAACCAGGATTATAGGTGTGTAGTTTGAATAAAAGTATGTAATATCACATGGTGAAAAGCTTAGATTTTAAGATTTTAGAATATAGTAATATATATAAAGCAAAATAGAAGTTTTAGGGCAAAGATTTGTCTTTCTTCTTCACCTTCTTCTTCATAGGTTTGAGTGATCTTGTTTAATTGAATAGAAAAGTCTGCATTGTGGGCCACAAGTAATTAGTTATTAGGTTAAAAGTAAAAATAATTTAGGTGTCATTTCTTAATTAGACAACTGGCCCTTAAAAAGCCTTGTAGAAAGAAAGATACATCTCTATTTTTAATTTGTTATCTTGAAGTGCAGTAGAACTCACCGTTTGTGAGGCTGTAATATAAATAAGAATTAATAAACATCTAAGTCCAAATAAAAAATACCGTGTCATACATTTAATCCCAACCCTAACAAAAAAAAAAAAAAAACCACAATAATCACCCTATCACTTTTACTCCAATTCTTTGCATTTAGGAGACAGTTAGGGGCAGCTCCAGCTTACACCTGCAGGATGCCATCCAAACCTGAGATGTCAGCACAGGGGGAAGGAGTCTACCCAGTGATTGAAATGAAAGCTGAACTGAGTAAACACAAAATAAGGAGCATTGAAAATGGTGCTTATGATTCATTTCTGCATAACTGCAGAGCAATAAGTAGATTGACATATTTGAAATTAATATATTAAAATGTTTGTGTAACATTTAGAAAGTATATAGTAATATGCTATAGTAATTAACAGACTATAAATATGACTTGTTTCATACAAGCAACTGGAAGTAACATGGCAACAGAATATATCTGCTTCCCAAGAAAACAGGTTTTTTTAACAGTCTGTTTAATACAACTATTGATTGTGCTACAAATATGCACATATTTGCTTTTTCATTAGAAAAACTATGTTATTGGGAGCAAATAAATCTTAAGGTTCAGAAGCATCCCCTTCCAAACTAAACACTCCAAAATAACCATTAACTCTCCATCCTCTAACAGAAAGGTCAGAGCCTTGTGTTTGCAAAGTTTGCAAGATCCTCTGTGCTATGTTTGAAAGCAAATTAATGGTTATATAAATGAGATCCCAAGCGAAGGGAGGCCCCCTAAAATCCCCTAAAATGAGAATTACGATGAGTGACCTTGCACTTGTGTGTCAATCACTTCATACACACGCTTCACCATGGCCTCCAGGGAGGAGGAAACCTCTGCCAGGGCAGCTGGGTGGTGCATTCCAAGGAGAACCTGGGATGGCACTGCCCCTGAGTAGATGTCCCCACGGGCACTCTGGATGTGGTGCACAGAGGCATTCAGGGGCTGCAACGCACCAGTGATCTGGAAAAGAGGGCAGCAAACACTGGAGCAGCTTGGTCATTTCCCAGCACGTGAATTATGCAATGGTTATTATCATAATCTGAGTGTAGAATTCAGAAATTCAGAAATTCAGAAAGCATGGTGAAGTGGTAACGTTTAGGCCTGTATTTATGCAAGGTGAGTTCTTATTTTCACATTTCACAACAGATTTATGTTACAGAAATGCCAAGCTAAGGGGGGTGTGGAGCTGATCTCAAAATGCTTTGGCAGAAGGAATAACCCAGGAAGAGGGAAAAGCCCTGCTTTGCAAAGTCTCAGTAGATTACAATGCATTACACAGCCCATGACAATTCAGCTGCAATAAAGCTGTCCAACACTCCTTGCTCTGAGAAGCTAAATGGACTGCTGGCAAAGGGAATAGAAAGGAAAGGAGCAAAAGCAATAGACTCAGGATGAGAGGTGGGATTAAGAGCCACAGAGAGACCCCAGAGACACCAAGCCATCCCAAGTGAGGAATGAGAGAAGGGATCTGCTGCTGGGCTGAGCATTAAGAGTCAGTGGAACAGACAGCAGGACACTGAGCAGCAGCTCACTGAACAGCTTCACCTCTACTCCCCGTTTCCTGAGTGTTTGACTTTCACACAGCTTGTTTTACTCCAAGATATAAAAGCCTTGGCAGATCCCTGCTCCCTACTACACAGCAACAGGACCAGGGTTTCTTGATTTTTTAGGATATGAGAAGAGGAAATCTGATAGGAGGAAGAATCACACCCATGCTGTTGTTATTATTTCTATTCTCCTGCCCATCAGTGCCCGCAGATTATGGCAGATATGTTTGGCTTGGAAAGGCTTAACTTAAAATTCCGTATCAGAAAACCTTTGAAGGTCTTGAAGTCTGGTCCCAGTCTGTCACAGGCCCAAAACTGAACTGAAACAGAGCTGGAGGAAGAACTACTTAAGCAGGAAAACCCCTTTTTATTTCAGTATCTCTTTAAATTTCCCTTGAAAGAGACCTGAGAAATTTGATAAAGAAGCTGATAAATCAATGTTACTTGAATTGCTTAAGGACGCAGCTGACATTCAGTAATCAGAAATACAGAAATAATCAGAAATAGGGAAAAAAAAAATCAATCTGGCAGAACACAGGAGGAGCAAAGAGTGGCCCCTGAGTAACAGAACCATGGGCACAATGAGGGAAGAGTTCGATTTTGTACCTACCATGGAGTGCAAAAGGCGGGAATGATTCAGAAGGTGGGAATCCACCCGGATTAATTCATTAAAATCCATTTTCACAAGCACTGCCACATTGTACCAGAAAGTCCTCCCTGCAGGGTAGGAAATAAAACAGCCAAGTCATCTGAGGTCTGGTGCTACAGAAGGAGACAGAGCTTCAGGGAGGCTCTGAGGAAACAAAGCAAGGTTTAACTTGGCAAATGTGGGGGGCCCACGAGCAGCCACCAGCTATGGCCTCGTTTGCCATATGCCACAGGCAGAGGAGCCAGCCAAGGAGAAGGAGCCAAGGAAGGTTTGCTGGACCCACAGCACCCACACAGCACTCAGTGCTCACGGGTGCAAGCACTGAAGCTGAATATCCTGGAATCCATCCAAGGCAGATTCCCATATTTGTTTTAGGAAGAGCTATGGTAACAGTTTTCCTGCCCACTCCCACCCTCAGGAGGGAAAATTAAGGATGTTTCTATTAGAAGCAGTGTTGAATTTATCAGTAACATACCTTCTGGCATGGGATCCACACAGCCTGCTCCTTTGGATGAGCTGCAGCATTTTTTCAGTCCTGGACATTCAGTATCAAACGTGCAAGGATAATCAAATGTTTCCATATCCTTCACTGGACAAATACCAGGTCTCGAGGCAAATACACTGGATCTATTGAGTGCTAAGTAACAAAAACATTTCTGAGAACAAAAATACAGACAGTCATTTCCATAAAATTGTGATATTTAATTTATACCAAACACCTCCTCATTTTAGAAGCGTGTCTGTTCTGAGTTTTTAATGGGAAGAAAACAGCAGCCTAAAATATCATTATTTCATTTCAAGGGTGTAAATATTCTCAGATCTTTCTCTTGTCCATGACATTTCTGTTACAGAAATTTGGAGTTTCTAACTTTCCATTAATAATTATGGATGGATGGGCTCATAGTTAGGTTCCTAAATGTGCAGACACTGAAGCGCTGGGAAACAGAAAATGTGCCTGATATCAGCTGTGACTAATCCAAATAATACATAATGATCAAAGAAAGCAGGTACTGTGTAAGACAGAAATTGAGAACGTTCATTTAACATTTTGTGGCACAAATTTAACCTTAGTTGCAGTAATTCTGTTCCAGCTGGCCACTCCAGGAGGTTGGTAGCCCACACCAGAGAGCCCTGCAGAGAGGGCAGCTGAGGCAGGAGGTTGCTGCTTCCCAAGCCAAGGGCAGTGGTTCTGGGTCAGTGCCAGCACAAAATCTCTTCTATGGAGGAAAAGAGAAAATATTTCCAAGCTCTACAAACTCACTTCTTTACCCACACTCTCAAACACAGCTCCAAGTAATGCTCAGCTCTGGTCTTTCTAAGCAACCCTGAAAGAAATCTCTTTTCCATTCGTTTTGCACCTCCAGGTTTTGGATTCTTTACTGGGCAATTCAATTCAGCCAGGAGAAAAATAAACCTGATTGTTGCAATAGAAACAGTTGTGGTGCAGGAAAACCACATTTGATGTAATAAAGCCCATAGCAAGTGAAAGGTCCACAGCAAATCATAAATCTATTATGAACAGTCAGTTTTTCTGTGGGTTCACAATTTCTGTTATCCCAAGGCTCTGAATGAGAGTAAATGTGAGGTTTCTGAGAAGCAGGAGAGGATATTGAATCTAGCCCTTTTTTTTTTTTGGCCTCAGCAAAGTGACCTTCTTAGCCAGGGAAATTATCTTGATTAACCAAGATTTAAACTAAATCTACGTAACTTGCTGCCACATGCACATTCCAGGTCCTCCTCTCTCTGGGGCTGGCACTACAGGTGGTTCCCCAAACAGGTCCTTTCCTAGAAATATCCCTCTTGATGTTCAAAGCCACGTTAAGGTGTGATACAGGCTCGTTTGCCCTTAGCTGAGTCTCACACACATTCCCAGCCTCAAGTGATTGCTCCTTCTCAGCCTCCTGTGCAGGGAGCTAAGCAGTCTCTCACACTGGATTTTGCACAATCACAAGCACCAAGGGATCTGACTGTGTTAGAAAATTCCCTGTTCACCAGTGATCCATACTGTTCAAACCAGGTGGATCGTGGCCAGCTGGACCCAGACATGGAAATTCCTTCAGTTCTGAGATTCAGGTGCAGTTCAAGCAGTTTGAGGTTCAAAGCAAAAAAAAGAGATACCATCTGGGTCTTTTTTTTTTTTTTTTTGGTGTGTTTAACTTCAGTGTAAATGGTTTAATGAGTCACATGCAATCTCAGAAAACACTATTGGATCCTGGCTGGGTGCCACAGTAGCCATTTATCTGAAATCAAAAGGTCATCGTTTTCAGATCAGCGGAAACAGAGATGGATTCACTTCACATTTCTGCCTAATTGTACCAGATGCACTTTGGAAATTCAATTTATGCCCTCTTCTTCAATCATGCTGGGGACAGTCACCTACCAAGCAAGCAGTGAGGAGCAAGCCAGCCAACTCCTCTGTCATTTGGATGAAGTACAGGCTTTTCTCCTCCGTTATTTACATAAATGTATGGAAGCAGAACTGCAGCTTAGCAACCAAAGGTCACTTGCCAGCCTGCCTCTGGACAGCTGCTGGATCTGCTGTGACTGCAGGATGGGGCATCTGCCAGGAGATTGGTGCTGAGGGACAGCATTAGCTCAGCCATAACCCCCTTCCTCTCCCTCCTTCCATGTGGAAGAGATTCTTTCTTCCAGAGGGTGTGGCAGAGCCAGGGACCAGCACCCTGCATTTGTCTCAGGTATCAGAAGGTGGAGACAAATCTATGAAATTACAGAGAAAGCTCCTGGGAAAGTCTGTTCCAAAGGCAGGCTGGCAGTTTTCATCTTACAACCCTGGGTTGGGGTCTTTGAGCATTGCTAGGCTTTACTTGCTCAGGTGGACATTTTCCATCCTGATTCCGTCTCCAAGGGTTTAATTGGGATTTGTGCTGATTTGTGCTGATTTCCAGCATCTGACAAATATTCATCACCCTGCCTGGGTGTTACTTTTGTCTTGGAGGGGAGAAGGCTGAGGGGGATGTGATCAAGGTTTACAAAATCCCAAAGGCAGGGGGCAAGATGAAGGTGGAGCTGGTTTTCACCAGAGCCCACAGTGATAAAAGGGGTGAAAGAAATCACTTCTTTACTCAAACAGGAGGGAACTTCTGCAGTTTGTCAGCACAGGGGGTGTGGAGACAGACAGCTTCAGTGGGCTCAGAAAGGGACAAAGCAATTCCCAGACAGGATTCCCATCAGCAGACACCACAGGGAACAGGCAGGGATGCCAATGGTCCCATTTCTGCAGCTGCTGGGGGCACACAAGGGACACAAACTGCAGGGCAGCCAGAGCCACCTGCTTCTGGGTGAAGTCCCACAGGACATTCTGGCACCTTCCCACCCCAGGCTGATGCTGCAGTGCTGCCCATATGTGACACCACTGTGCCCTGGCTTTCCTGTGACAGATGAGCACAGGCACAGCTGTGCCCCAGCTCCTGCTGCTCTGGTTGCACTCAGCATGGGAACATCTGCATGCCAGCTCTGAAAGGTCCCAGCCCTGCTGAGAGCTGCCTGGACACCTACAATGAGCATTTTTTTACTTTGTAGTTGTTTTTCTGAAAACCTTCAGAAGTTGTGCACACAAGGCACACTGATTAAAGCATGACTTTAACATTGCAAATCAAATGCTCTCAAGAAACTCCACAATTAAAGTTGTCTTGGGCCTTCTTATTTCAAGGTATTTTTGTACATGAGTGCTTAAAAGCCAGCCTTCATCACATGCTGATGCACTCTTTCCCTCCATAGCTAGGGATCAGGCAGGGTTAGATGGCAGATAAGGAGCTCTCTGGTTTCATCTTATGCTGGAAAGTGGGCAGCAAGCCAGTCACCAGAAGAAATAACCATACCATCTATTCAGGCAGCTGGAAAAAAGCCTGGAGAACTGGATCCTATGTCTACCTAAAAGACAAGATGCTGGGAGAATTTTGTCTGGTGAAACAACCTTTCAGAGCCGTGGGTTTCACAGGTCCATGAGCCTCACCTGCAGCCTTGTGCTCCAACCATACAAGTTGTTAAAAGCAGTATTAAGCACCATATAAATCAGAATAAATTTATGAAAAAATTAAAACTGCACCCAAGGTTTCTGAAAGGAGGTCTGAAACCAACACAGAATGGTTTGATCTCAGTTTCTCTGCAGCTCAGTTGCCCACCTGTGAAAGACACAGAAGCTCCCTCACTTCCCACAGCCTTTGTGAAGACAAATTGCTGCCTGTGAATCCCCCAGGATTCACCTTAAGAGGTGCTAAATAATTCTCCACTCAGTGAGAGGCTGAGCAGAGCACTGAATGTGGAGGTCAGGGTGGCACACTCTGGGAGCTCCTCAGAGGGGCTCCATCTCCCCTGGGCACTGGGAAATGCTGCATCAGGTATTTAAGGGTTCACTGATCTGCATGCATGGGCAAAAGAGAGAAAACAAAGGTTGTTTTATTTAATTCTATCTTAAGAATGAATTCCAGCACTTCCTAACTATTAGATATTTAACTTTCCAGCTGTTATATTAAAATGTTTGAGTCATTTGTGTGTGCACCTGTAACACTATCCAATGGACAGACACACAACTAGTGACAACTACCAGAGCACCTTGACCAGTGATCTAGACATTTTTTTCCCAACAGTAAAGGCATAATAAAAGCAGGGCCTGCCATATCCCAGGCAGGGGTAATTGTTTCCTTCGAGGAAGAGAAGGTGAGGAGTGGCAAGGAACAGGTTGCTGTGAAAGGTCATGGAGACCTTTCCACTCCTGGCAGGATGGAGAGCACGCCAGCATGGATAACGTCAAGAAAAAAATAACAGTAGTTCAACAGCGTGCTGTGCAGTAATTTCTGCAGTTCCAGTTTCTCTTCTCATCATTTATTTAAGACTGTGTCTAGACAGTGCATTACCATTCACAGAATTTATGACTAATGCCCTGAAAAGCAAAGATACCAGAATAATGTAAACATGGAAATCACCTAGAAGCCGTACAAATCCTTAAATGGTTTCAAATATTCCCAAATTAACTTTGACAGGAAAAAGTGTCAGGGTGACCACAGTATTTCATGGACAAACTTGCCCAGAATGCCCATCAACAATATGGCAAGGGCAGGGTGGAAATTCTGCAGCTAAGCTTTACAAGAGATTTACAGATTTGTTCATGTTAGATGAAACAGAATCATCAGCAGCTCTCAAGCCTAAAATATCCCTAGAGATGCTTTTAAGAGACAGAATTATACTGGGAAAAAATATTTTAAACATTACCAGGATTTTTTTTTTCCACACAAGAAGATGGTCTCGATTTTCAGAGATTCAGAAACACCTGAATTTCTTGTGCAAACAGTGACAACCACAGTGACTTTTCCACATTTAGTTGGCACAGCTCTTTCCTTGCACTACAGAATTAAAAAAGCCATTTTCTCTGATTGCCATTTGACACTTACAGGCACACAGGTATGTACATGTCTGTATATCCAAAAGACTTCACTGAAGTTTCTTTTCAACCATAATTAGATGTACTGGAGATTTTCCCCAGCGTGGAACTGATGCTTGGAAAATAGAGATGATCAGCAGCAGATCCTTTACCTGTCTGACAAATCTGCTTGGGCACACACAGTAACCTGCAGCTCAAATTCTGCTTTGCTGGAGTTCCACAACAGCCATGGAGCCAAACAATAGCAGGATACAGTAAATCAGGAATTATGCTTTAATTTCTCTTCTCCAGCAAATCATTTTAGGAACAAGTAAAACACATTGACCATTTTTGTGTTCCCATCCTTCTGTTAAAATCCTGCTAGACACAATATTCTACCTGTGACTGTGGAGAAAACACCTGGGGGGAAAAAACGTTTGGAAATTCTTCTTCCAATGCTCTGAAGCAACTTAAATGTGGGATGAGCACATTGTTCTTGCCAGATCCCATGACAGGACATATGGCTCATCCCCCTCATGCCACGTTATGTGATCTGGTGCAGGAGCAGGTTTGGGGACATTCCCACAGATCTGAGTCACCCAAGTCTTATGACCCAAAACAAGGGCCAGGGCTGCAACAGGAACTTTCCTTTCAATCTGCTGTTCCTGTGTGTGATTATGTGCATGCCCAGGTCCATACTGAAAAGTGGAAATAGAGAAAATGCAATGTCATACTGAAAATAGGAGACAAAACTATGTCCCGCAGAACTGTTCTGGATGACAGAACAGTTCAATGCTGGTTTATATAATTCAAGATGACTGTTCAGCTTAAAAGCATATAAATTTTTCCATTGGAAAAAGAAAGTTCCTTTTCCCCAAGGAATCCCCTCCATCTGAGTTTCACGTTCTGATAAAACTGGGAATTTCTGATTGACAACTGGTAACCCTGATGTGGGAAGGGGAAAAAGCTTCCACCTTGAGGCAAAGGTGATTAATTCTTCCTGAGTATAGCCTTATTAACACTCAGATGTTAGATCAGATCCACCAAAAAGTTGCTCAGACCTCCCACATAGTCATAGGTAACCAAGGAATCCTAAGAAAATGGGTCCTAGTGTAATTTTGGTTGGAAAGCATCTGGTATCAAGTTTTCCTGAGGTCACAGGTTGTTTTAAATAATAACCAGAATTGGGTTTGCATTCTGGGAACAGACCCTGCTCCACATCAGAGGAGATGTTATCCCAAGTGCATCCTGAATTACTTTTGAGGAGAAAGCTCCTGGTGTAAATGCAGGCAGGCTGAGAGCAGACACTGCACCAGACAGTGAATTATTGCTCTTGGCCAGGGATACTGGCCTGAAGCTGGCCAGGTAATGAGCCCTTGAGGGATAACAAGCAGGTGCCTTCCTCAGGCTCCCCTGGAAGTTTGGTGAATTTGTGACTAGAGGTGGCAAAGATCAAGAATCAGAAGCTTTAATCTGTTATATCTACTCCTTGCCGTGCTGGACAAAATTTACTGTACATTATTTTAAAATCATTTATTTCAGTGAATAGGAACCTATGGCCCAGAACTGAATTAAACCTTTACACATCTCAGCTGAAGTGAATCTTCTTCCATAAGAAGCATTTATTTCCTCTCTTAATCTGACTAAATTTACCTAGAGAGCAGTAGAGTCCAACTTGTTCATATCCTTCACAGCAATCTGTGAGAGTGATGGTTTTAGGGACCTCAACACTGTGAAACTCTGTTCTGAAGTGTGTCTGGGGACACACCATCCATGGGATCCACCCTCCACAGGATGTGTTCTTCTCATAGGACTTTTGGCAGGCAACCACTTTAAACACACTTCTGGTCAGGGTGTAGTTGCACAGATGGTACCCCAGCAAAGAGAGGCCTTTTTCTAGGAAATAGAAACAGGAAAGAAAGGGATCAGCATTAACTTGTCACCCCAGAGCAGAAGTCCCCTGCAGTATCAAGTGAAAAACTGTGTTAGAAGAAAGCAATGACAGAACCAACACAGATGAATGATTTCAGGAAGGCTGATGTTGGGTAGAACATCACTTCAAAAAACAGACACAAGAAAGAATTAGTAGTGACTGCTTGTCATAGGCATCACTTTGGTCATGAAAGGAGGAAGATTGGCAGAAAATTCAAAGAATTCTTGGTGTCTTCAGGTTTGAGGCGGAAAAAGGGCAGTTTAACTCAAGTTAATATTAAGGAAATTTACATATGTTAATATAAATTAACACAATAGGCACTTCCAGGGCAGAGTCATCCAAGTAGTTTAAAAGCCCACTCCAGCCTCCTGCTGCCAAAGCCTTCATCACTCTCCACTGACTCCAAAGGGAACAAAGGGTGAGGAACTCATGGGCAGATGAGTCACAGTAGATGTCTGGAATAAGACATCCTTCAGACATCACCCCGGGCTAAAACTGGGTACTCACACATCACTGGGAAGCACTTCCAGGTATCTGACACAAAAGGTATTCCTGGAGACCCTGTGCTGCCTCTCTGCATTTGTAGCAGACCTTGTTGATCAAACCTGCAGTGGTTCATTGACTTTGAGTATAAACAAAGTCAGTGATAAGGTCATTAACTGCATCATTTCACACAGGTCTGGGGATAGAGCTCTGTCTCTCTCTCTCTACAAGGCCTTTTAAGGGTAAATTGTCCAATTAAGAAAAGCCACCTAAATTATTTTTACTTTTAACCCGAAAACCAACCACCCATGGCCCGCAATGTGGACTTTCCTACCCAATCACACAATATCACCCAAACCCATGAAGAAGAAGGTGAAGAAGGAGGACTAAGCCTCCTCCCTAAAACCTCCACTTTGCTTTATATGTATTACTATATTCTAAAACCTTAAACTGTAAGTTTTCCACCATGTGATATTACACACTTCTATTCAAACTACACCCCCATGATCCCAGTTCTATCATTCCATTTTGGAAGCTTCTCCACGGCCTTAGGTCAAAGGCAGAGTTCTCCTGGGGGTCAGTGCCTGTCAGCACAGAAAGTCTCAAATTCTCAGTGACCAGGGTTCCAACATAACTCAGCTTCCAGAGTTCTGAAACCAGTTCTGATGAGGAGCGAACTTGTTACATGCTTTACTTAAAACTGAAATACTTCAGCTGAGATAGGGAAAAAACCACAACATCAAACAACACAAAGAAACCCCAACAACAGCAACAAAAGCAGATGGTGTCTAAGAATTAGCAGTAAGCAACCTACAGTCATGTCACAGACATCAGGCTGGCTCCTAATGAGATGCTATAGAAGCCAGAGGGGCTGAGTCACCCTGTGTCCCATTTGGGAAGCAGATCGGATGGAATTAAAATGCCTGTATCATCCTCTAGCCAAAGCAGAAGAAACTTTAATAAGGATAAATATGAATTAGCTGCGGAGATTCAAATATAGCAGGACTGGGTTTTTTTTCTGAGAGCTCTGGGGGCACAAAGGTCAGCCAACAGACAGACTGAAGCTAACACAATATGCACAACAGGCATAGAATTAAAATATTTACAGCTTATCTTATTTGTACAACTTATCTCCTGCCTGAAAACATGAAACATCTTAAAACAATTCAAGAAGAAAAAAGAATTGTCAGGCTTTTAGGAATCCTGTGCTTTTATCACATTTAGTTTCCAGCTAAACAAAAGACATTTGTGCAATTTGAGCAGGACTAGGAAAAAAGCTTTGGAGAGAAGGATCCATTTGTAGTGCAGAGACAGTCCAGAAGAAAACCTGGAATAGACTTGGTGTCTAGAAATGGCCTCTGGAAGCTCAGCCCTGCTCTGCCTCACTCATCTGTGCCTTCCTCCTGCAGCAAAAGGCAGAGTTGATGCTGGGCTGTGCTCCAGGGAGTGCATGTGAGAGCCAGAGAGCTCCCAGCAGACTCCAGGGAATCTGTGCTGCTGCTTGGAGCAGGGCAGCAGGAAAATATCGAGAGAGAGGGCATCACTGGAAACCCCAGTCCCTGCTTCTTCCTCCTGGGCAGCCTCCAGCAGGGCACCTCTGTCTGCTCCTGGAGCTCTGGGGACAGTGGCTGGGAGGTCTCCACATCCCTGACAGGCACCAGGGCTGCTCTTTGTCCCTAAGCAGGGAGGGCAAGGAGGTGGCCAAGAGGGACAGGAAGATGCTCAGCCTGGCTCAAAGCCTGGCTCAAGCCCAGACCTGCCTGAGCCAGGAGAGGATCCCAAAGGCTGGGATGGAGTTCTGAGCAGGACATGGCTGTGCAGGAGGAAATGGAAGGAGAAGGGAGCCAGGGAGAACAAGGTGACCTCTCCCTCTGGCTAACTTTAGGATAACTCTGGGAGAATGGGGAAGGAAAACAAAAGTGGGATCTGGAGCAGGAATCAGAGATCAAGGGCTGCTTTTTATTCAGTGAGTTTGATCCATTAACACCTCACATGAGGCACAAGTGCCTGACAAGAAGCAGGCAGCTGTCATTGCATTTTGGAAAGCATTCCCTAGCCATGTGTTAAGACTGCTCCAAGAATACCTTTCTCTGCAAATGCTTCTAGGCATGTAGGTGTAGGGGAGGGGGAAAAAAATCTTGCTTCTGCTTTTTTATTTGTTGTTCTGGTTTTTTAAATTAGTTTGTAAACTGAATGGCTAAATAATCAGAGTGGAACAGAATACCTAAATAATTTTGGTTATAGCCTTTCTCTGGAGAAAGTGCACAAAAATCTCTTGTGAGAAGGGAAGGAGGCAGGAGCAGGACAAACACTGTTCTGTGAAAACAAGGAAGAGATACTCCTGTATTAAGGAATCAGACTGTTACAGTATAAAATCAGGTTAGAGGGGAGTAGGGCAGGTAAGAAGCAAGAGCTCAGCCTTGTTCCTCATCCCTATGATCCCTCCTTTTCTCCAGAGCTCACATAAAGCCTGGCAAGAGCAAAGCAGGGACTGGAAGGGAAAAACTGAGTAAGGAGAGCACTGAGGATTCGTGTTGTCCGTGCAGAACTGAGGCTGTAGCACTGGAAAGCTAAAAATTCCAGTGTCAGCTGAGCTGGCTTAGTCTCTACAGCAATGTGCAACATAAATACAGGTATGAAACTGAGAATAAGATGGTGTAGAATTAGACACAGTTTATAATTGGAAGCTACAGCTGTCAGAGCAGATATGAAGTCATATTTCATACTTAAACATTGATACTACATACACATATATATATATATATACACTAGGTATAGAATGAGGCTGCCACAGCCTTAAGAAAAGCTCTGAGATAAGTCTGTGGTAGTACAAAAAGATGCCCTCAGTGCAAGAAGTTGGACTGAAAGTGTCAGGGAAAGGTGCAGCACCACCAACCTTTGCCCCATCCATCACTTCCACACCATTCAAAACAAGCTTTGACACTCACAGAGTTCAATTATTTTGCTGACAGCAGTTTGCTGCTGAGCAATGTGGCTTGGATCAATGTGGGCTCTTTAGCAAATTGGCTTTCTGTTCTCATTACTCCCATCTATGGGGTTATGGCACAATCAAATGGAATTAAAATGCACTGGCTGTTGTTTTCAGCGACTCAAAGCTGAAGTCAATGGCACAGCAGAAGGCAGTCACTTGCCATTAGAATGGACATGTTGCACCTATCATTTCTGGATTTGAGAATTTTGTCCCAGAAACCACCAGCTTTCAGCACCATCAGGGAAAATATCAAATTCGTTTTTTTTAATGTTAAGCAAGAGCATAAATAATTAAAGCAAGCCCTTTATTAATAGAAATAAACACTGAGAGGAAAGCCTGGGAGCAAACACAGGAACAGGCTCCTTGAAACTCAAGGTTAAACTCAGATCAGAACTGAGAGCATGACCAAAAAAACAGCAATAATAAATGCTTCATAGCATTTGTGCCACAGGCAGAGCTGCAATTCTGGAAACTTCACCACTCAGGTGCCACAGGAGCCACTGTGAGCTGGGATCTGCAAAATCTTTTGTTGCTGGCGAGCAGTAAGACTGCAAGATAAGCCTTTTTCTTGTCTTGACATAACTTTAAAAATAAACTGTTGGAACAGGTCCATGGAGGGCAGATTCAAGCTCAGTTTTGAAATGCAAACGCTCCAAAACATGAAAAAAAAATGGATCACGGACTCGATTTTTCTACAAATTCCAAATTTTACACCATTTACTTCTAATGGCACTAGGATGGGAGTTCTATTGCCCCAATCTCTGCAAACCTCTTTTCAGCTGTGGCTTTGACAGAATAACAGAAAAGTTTGCAAGGTTCTAAGAAATATGGTTTATATTTAACTGAGATTCAGAAAACTACTTAAGTAAAGAAAAGCAATGAAAAGCACTCAAAAATCATATTTTCTCATCTAAATGAATCAAATCAGAAACAAAGAGTAAATTAGGGGTTCATTTAGCAGTTACAGTTGGGTTAGGGTTTTTCAAAATTACAGCCCATACCACAGATGAAATTTAAGCATGTCTCCTACAGCTTCATTTTATGCACCCCTAGGACTTTGCCAGGCACATTACTACATCATTTCCTGCTAAAGCTTATTTTAAAGACAATTTTCATAAAAATTTGCACAGTACTGAAGACAAAGCAGAAATTCTCCTTGTTCATTTCTGGCACAAAGGAAATGACAAGGATTTGGCCTGGAGATGCAAGGTTGGGGACAAAGGTTTTGTTTTCCCTTGGTTGGATTTTCTGTTCAATTATCAACAGAGGACTCCTAAATGGTCACTGAGACATTGCCAGTTCTCCAGAGAGTGGCCACCTTGGCTGGTTTATTCCAAAGAAATATCTATCCAGCATCCAAACTAAGCTGTCCTCTGGCCAGGTTTGCATCACTCACCTGTAATTTCATCTCCCCTTCCCTGCTGCGTGGCTGCCCAAAGGATGAGAACAGAAATAAGAGCGATCCTGGCCACTGTAGGGCCCATCCTGGATAAAGCTTTCTTATCCCTTTGTCTCCAAGGTGGCAGAGCTTGGCTGTCCTTACACATAGGCTTTTGGATTAGGGGAAAAGGTGCTCTGGGCTTTTTTACCTTTTGCAGGGAGGTGATAACTGCTGGCAACAGAAACAAAGGTGCTCTGCTGGGAATTTTGCTGGTTCTCTCTCTCCTTTGTGTCCTCTCTGGGGAATCTGCCTGTTCTGCTTGGCTCTCCTGGCCTGACTTTGAGAAAAAGGCATTTTACAGCTGCTGGTTTAGTCCCTGTTTATCCTTCAGAGCACTTATTCCCTCTCACACCTTAAACACTCAACATCTGGGAGCCAGACTTACACACCTCAAATACCAGGTTCAAAGATCTTGAATTCAGTTCCTGTCCACACATCAGGCAGTGCTACTTTGAAGGTCTTTAATTCTGTACCTTGAAAGCAAACTAAGAGAAAAAACAAATACCTATGTGAATGTTTAATCCTGAGTTTAGGCTGTTTGTCCAGCTGCTGTCCCTGTGCTCCTCATTTCACTGCAATTCCAGCATCCCCTAAGACAGAGCAATGCCAGGCAATCAAGAACCTTGTTAAGCAGGGCGTGAATCAGGTCTGAGAAACCAAAAATCTTTTTTTTATTCATTGTCTAAATAATCAAGGCACATTCCCAAGATAGATGTGCCTGCAGCTTAACAGCACATGACAATAACTTCAGTGCAATGTCACTTGGCTCAGGCAAAGACAAGGAGCAAACACAGGATGATATTTTATGAGCTGACACTAAAGGATGGAAAATCACAGGTACAGCTCTCAGAGCTGAGGCAATACGTTCAGAGAAGCACTTAAATACATATCACAGTGTTGCAGACAATTTGATGTGGATGAAAGGGATCTGGGACCACTCTCATTTGGGTATGTTCAGGTAGCAGAGCTGGGGCCTTGGGTAGCATGGAGGCACTTGTGAGCTGTTCTTCTGGCTTGGAAGATCAAATATCAAGCTCATCAAGGGGAAAAGAAAATTAAAAGGAAGAAAAACGAAGGAAAATTAAAGCTTGCCCACGAAAAAAGTAAAATCAGTATTGTAGAATGCTTCAATAAAATTTTTTTTAAAAGAATTGATGTGGAAACATTTCTGCTCTAAGGAAAATGTGCACCTTAGCACCAAGATGTCTTGCCAGGCTGTATCCACAGATGAACCGCTTATATCTCCTGTCAGGAAGGCAAAAAAAAAGCCCCTGGCTGCAGGCTGGGCAGAGGATTCTATCTGACTTAAAAACCCCACTAATAAATCATAAGAAAGAGGCCTTAAGTCCATGAAATTCAGTTTTCAAATATAAATATTTCTCTTCATGATCTGTATTTTTTTTTTAACTATCTAAATTTTCTGGAGAAATATCTAGGTTGGAATTTTTTTGCTAGCACTGACAAAAAACAGATCTTTAGCCCTTAGAAATTACCTGGTCACTCCTATAAAGAAGTATATGTCTTGTCCAATTTCAAATATAGGTAATTCCAGATTGACATGTGAATTGGATTGCATCTGAGTTGGAGCTCCATTGCAGTAGTCAATTTAATGGTTCCTAAATACAGAATGTGCAGAACCCCCTTTTCAAATAAAAAATTGAGAAAAGTCAGTGGATGGTTAATCCAAACAAGAAATGGATACAGAAATCATGTGTATTCAGGATTTACCTTGCAATTTGCAAATTCTTTGAGGTTCTGATTTCTATCAGAATTATTTCTTCAGTTACCATCAGTTAGGCTCACAGCAATTTACTTTTTTTAGCAATGCAGACATTAGAAAAGACCGCTCAGGCAATTAAGGATGTATCCTGTGTCCTGA
>VZTT01005643.1:0-67490 GCA_013400855.1 Buphagus erythrorhynchus | reverse complement strand
AGTACTTTGCTTTTTGTTGCCTAGATTGCTTTGAATTGGGTAAGGAATCAGGCACAGAGAATTAGTGACCATGCAGAATCCAAGCGCAGCACGTCAGATTCTTTAACAATGTAATCAAACTAAGACCTTCATGAACCTGATTTATCTGGTTTTTATTTTCTCCTCTTAAACACCACTTTTCCTCCTGCTCCTTCTTGTGCCTCATGACAGCACCTCAGGGCTTCAGTCATGACAGATGTCTCTCCTGCTCATACAAAGCTAAGAGAAGATTCCTGCCTTGAAGAGATTGGGATCTAATAGAAGATAATGCAGCAAAGATGCACCAGAGAAAGAAGGAAAGGGAAAGAAGCAACACTGAGAGCATGAGAAGAGCCACACAGTGGCTTAGTTGGATGATTAGATGCTTTAAAAAGGCCATGACCCATAAGTATAGTTAGTGTAAGAACTATTAGGTCTGTTACAGCTTTTTCATTTCTTTCAATATTGTTCTCTTTAAAAGATATTTAAGCCAGGTTTGGAGGATGTAATAGACTAAACTTTGTAATTTTTTGAAGAGCAGCATGTTGTACGTTTTTTTTACCCCTTCATCTTTTTAACACCCTTCCATGTGTCTAGAAATTCTGAAAAAATGAGTCAGTAGGACAGCAAATTCATCAGTGAAGCTCCCTTTGATCTCCTCAGAATAGATGCCTGCAGATATTCCCTCAAGTCCCCTGTCCACTTCTTATTGACAGATTTGACTGCAACTAAACAGTAGGAGGCCAGAAACAATCTGTCAAAACTCCTTTTTATTTTTAATGTTTCAGTAAACACAGCTCTTTAGGGATAACATCTCCTTCCTGAAGAAGACTTCCACTTTGGCAGAAAAGCACTGGCATTTACACACAAATTTCCTTTCTCATCCATTTTCTTCCCTTGCCCTGCCTTGTCTTCTCTTCCCTTTATGAATTCTTCTCTTGATATCCTCCTAATGTTGGTGTTGTTGCCCATTGCCTGTCAAGGCCAGGTTGGATGGGGCTTTGAGCAGCCTGGGCTAGTGGAAGGTGTACTTGCCCATGGCAAGGGGGTGGAACCAGGTGATCTTTAAGGTCCCTTCCAGCCCAAACCACTCTACTATTCTCCAATTCTACAACTCCATCCTCACACAAGAGTTACTTGCTAAGTGAAACAATTCAGAGGAGGCTCCATCTCCAACTCTGACTACAGTGCAATAAAAGGGAGTGGAAGATGAAGTTGACTGGGATACAGTCCCTCAAATAGATAACTAAGCAAAGTTTGGGGGCTGTGACTCTTCCCTTATTTTAAAATTTGCAAAACTTGTGTTTAATCTAAAAGGCATGATTATAAGGTGGGCTCTTATACCATATGTACATCAGACTAATTGCCTGAATCTTGGCTGGTCACCTTCAGCTCCCTTTCTAGTCAAAGGAAGTCTAGTCCAGGGAGCCAATGGTTCATTTCATCACAATTAGGTATTTAAAATGGATGAGAGAATCCTGCCTTAGCTACTTGTTTGTCTCCACTGACTATGAGGGAATGATTTTCTGAGTGACCAGCTCACCTGTGACATCTGCTTACAAGCACCTGGAGGTTGTCAAGACAGACTCTGCCTTCTCAGGCTGATTCCTCAAGTTTCATTTCAGTCTCTCTGCTTTTGTTCCTCTTCCTTCTTTGTTAGCTAATGAACCTAAATTCTGTCTTCAGATGCTGCAAGATGGGCCTGGGAGGATTGGATTTAATTATCACAAAAGTTGCAAATATTTACATTTCTACTGTTGTATACTGGCAGGTGTGCCTTTTCTTGTGGAAATACATCACTGAATTTGTTTGATATAGACATCAAAAAATCTGTTTCATATCTAAGTGGGTTTATTTATACCAACTATTGAGAAAATAATCATTTACCAGAGAAATAGTTTTTATTAATATTCATTATCATATGCCTTGAAAACCCATACACAAAATGTAGTCACAGCCTGTATTACTTCTGTAATTTGTGCACCTGACATGCAATTATCTAAGAAAAACTTTCCCCTTGCAATGTCCGATAGTATCCAGATGGGAAAGAAGAAATGCTGAAAAGATGTGTGTTACTTCAATTGCAGTCCAAAAGGGCCAGCCAGGTTGAGCTCTCTGTAAAAATGGAGAGTTTTAAAAGCTTAACATAGAAATTGGAGGAAGAAGAAGGTCCTGATGCACTGCTGAGGTTTGTATATACTGAAGGACTTCACTCAGACTGAGGAAGGGTAGGAAGATTTTGAGCTTGACTTCAGCTTGGAAATTGAATTTGAAAAATAAACTTCAAAATGTTTTTGTCATGGTTCAGTTGGAGATGAGGGAAAAGTGAAGTAAAACCTAACTCGAGCAACTGATTTAATGCTATAGCATGTTGGAAACTCAGCAGCAGACACAAAAAAAAGAGGAACAAGACATAGGGGTGAGATTCATCTCTCCTAACTTCAGGGATAGGCTCCATCTTGCAGAAATGTGGGTGTACAGAGAGTGATTCACTGACCAGACGTAGGAGTCTGCTTTACAGTGAGACAAATCGCTTCCTAGGCTGCAGCGACCACGTTAAGCAGATTCCCAGAGCTGGCAGTGGGAGTGCAGACTTCCAGCTCACATGTAGACTCTTGCATTACACCATCCCACACTTCCTCCTACCAGGCTGGCTTTGGGGACGGGATTTACTTCGTCTAATTTCAGACATCTCCACCGCGCACATCGACATCAAGCTGGTCACCCTGGGCTCCCTGCACAGTCAATGGAGAGACACAGATATTTTTAGGGAATGAGTCAAGCCAATGCAGATCTGTCCCTCCCAACTGCTGGGCTACAAAGCCAAAGCCCCTCCTGCCTGATCCTGTGAATCCTGTGCGCTTGTCTATATTTAAAAGAAGGAAAAGGAGAGGCTGTCACCTCAGACTTGTTGTAACCTGTAGAATGGGGAGCTGCAGGCTCAGTTTTGCAGAAGGCTTGGAAGACAGGTTTTCCCTTTTCCCCATCTGCAGATACTCTTCAGCTCAGTCCCTGTGCCTACAGACAGCTCCAGGCCTTCAGTCCAGGTGATGGCATTGCTGTCACCTTGTCCATGGCCTTGATTCAGGCATCAACATCTACAGCCCAGTGCAATTCCAGAGCTGTGGTGCCCCAATCCGTGTGTTCAGTGCTTGATGTACCTCCAGGTTCTACCTAAGTGATGTTGAAGCCCAGCTCTGCACTGTGGCAGAGGTTCCACACCACGGCCAGGTAGCCAGAGGAGTCACCATGACCTCAGTCATGAGCACACATGTTCTCTCTGGGTCACAGTCTTGCTAACAGTATTCTTTCAGCAAGGTATTTGCCAGGGGAAATTGGTTATGGCAAACTTCATTGTGATTTTTCCTTTATTTTCAGAGAGTTCTGAACTTGGGGAAATGTTGCTTTACCTGTTCTCAGCTTCTAAGATCTTGTGCTACAGTTCCAAGACCAATAACAAAGGAAACAAAACCCATCACCTGCACATTGCTTCTCTCCTTTGCCCAATTTTTAAGGTCCCAAGATGCTTTTCAGACTGCACAGAGGAGACTTGTAGCCATGATTCAAAGGACAGTGAGTATCCAGCAGCCAGCTGGGCTGTTCAGCTGCTGTTTTGGACAGGAAGGGAAGAAAATTGCTAAATGGCAGGGAAAATGGAAGAAGAAATTTAGATAAGTGGGAATAATTACCTGAGCTGGGACAGAGCCAGGACATTGAAACAAAATATCTTCATTGTTTGGGTTCCCCAGTGCCGTTAAATCATCTCAGATCAGACTTTGGTCTTTTGCTGTGCATGAAAGGGGGTCAGTTCTCCCTGAGTGATGGCACTGTTGGTGGGCTGCACTCTGAGCCAACAGTCTCAAAATGTTTCCCTGTAGGACTTTGTCCCTGCCACTTCCAAATTTACTTAGTTGTAAGAGATGTCTGGAATGGCTTCTTTTGAACAGGCAACTGTTGATTTTGTAGTGAGCCACAGTTTTTCCAAGTGCAAAACACAAAATATAACGAGCAGCACATCTGTCTCTGCATGGAGAGCTGCAGTCCAAATCCACTGGAGACAGGAAGAGCTAATTCAGCACTCTTGCTGAGTTCCATTAATCCACGTATTTAATGCAAACATGACATTAGAACTAATTCAGACTCTGATGTAGAAAGCAGATGCAAAGGGTGCATGTGTGTCAGAAAATCCAGCTTTTCAGATTACCCATCATTTGTGGTTTGGATGTTAATGTGGTAGTCAAACCTCTTAGGATTATCTACCTGTCAAGAAGAGAAAAGTAGTAGTATTTTCTGCTAGGCAAATGTTAAACCACATAAATGAAGTTAGTCCATTGCCAGCTGCCTTAGAGGATTGTCTAAGGATTCACTGTGGTTATCCTGTTTCAGAACTAAAACTTGTTTATCTAGCTAAGTGAATTTAATTATTTGGATTATGTATGGAGGGAAAGATCATCAAGGATGACTCCATTTTCTCTACTTCATTGTCTAGGTGCTCAGCAAGGTTACACCAGAGGACAAAATTTGCAGCACATCCAGGAGCTCTGCCCTGCTGGCCTCTCTACAGGCTCAAATGCTCATGCAGGTATCCAAAAAAAAAAAAAATTCTTTTCCTGAGCCAAAGGCATGAAGAAATGTATTGGGCAGAGACTAGCAGTTAACACCTATAAATTTCTTTCCCATCCTTGAGGATCTGACCTCCTGAATTCCCTTTGTGTCTTACCTGTCAGGTCCTTACCGTGACATATTCAGTTTGCCCTTGGAAGGGAGGTGTCTGCTGGGGGCAAAGCTGGGGCCAGTGCAGGCAGCAGTCGAGAGGAGATGAGATGAAAAGTGTTTAAGGGTAGCCACTGTGCAGTTTCCTGAAAATTCAGTGGAAAAGGTTTCCTTTCCCCTGGACAAAATCTATGAAGCCCTCCTTGTGCAGAGGCAGCCACCAGCACAGAGCCTGGCTGGGGCAAGAGAGGAGTCCCCGTGTTCTGGGGAAAGGCAGGGAAAACAAAGAGCAACATTACCATAAGGTAAAAACTCTTCGGTGGGGGAGGGATATTTAGTGCTGGTTCTTGTGATCTTTACCATCTGTAGAACAGATGGAGCTTCATTATGAGGAAGGGAACACCTTGAGAAGCATTATAATCTCACACCAGCCCGGAGAGAAGCAAAACCTGACTGCAGCCGAGATCTCTCTCAGGGAGGATTTCAGCTTGTGTTTATGGAGGTTTAGGGAGCAGGGAAAAGAGGCTAATGAGTGATTGGCTCAAAAAAAACCACTGCCATTAATTTTGTTAGAGTGTGAGATGAGAGGAGCAGGAGAGGCTTTATTTAGTTCTTGGTCTGAAATAGCAGAATGAATATTTTTTAATCCTGGGAAGCAAGCCTCATGCTTGCATCTCAGAGCTGAAGTTAGCTGGGTGGCTTTTGCTCGCAGGGTTGGGTGAAAACGCTTTTATTTTTGCTTGCTTAACCTTTGTGCCTTCACCCTCTGTTTGCCCTTTAGACCATCTCTGAATCTGGCATTCTTGCAAATCCCAAACTCTCAGCAGCAAATCTCAGCCATACCCTCTGTGTTTTTTCTGCATTGGCATGCAAATACCAGGAAACTGTGAGATTCATCCAGGTTATGAGAGGTGGATGCAGCACGGATCCCCAGGAGGCTGCGCAGGCATTCCTGCCTCACACGCCCCGGGGAGAGCCAGCTGCAGGGATGCCTGGGCTGGGGGAAAGCAGACCCGAACCCCCTGGCAAGTCTGCACCTGGCTTCTGCACCTCAGAGCCATAAATCAGCATCAGCAGCCCCTGGGTTCCACCACCATCCTGACAAAACACAGCTGAGCTTCAAGTGTGAAATGAAATCCAGCTGAGCTGGAGAGCAGAAGAAACAGCACCACGGAGAGTCAGATTCCATGGGGTGAAGAAGTGCAGCTTTGGGACAACAGCCCTTGCTCTTGATGATGGCCTAAATTCCCCTCTGCAAGTTCTCATGGTCAGATATTCTTGATCTCAAAAACTGTAGCCATTAAGAAAACCTGGCATGTTCTTACCACTCTTGCAACGACTGTGATGTTTGCCTGCAGAGGTCTGAGATGCTTTTGGTGAAACATCTGAGTACAGAGCACAGGACTGGGCAGCAAGACCTCAGCTACACCCTTGCTCCAGCTTCTCCATACATCTTTTTTTCTGCAGCTGCCTTGTCTTTCTCTTGTGTTTATGCAGTGCCTGCCACTATGGGGCTGGGGGCTCAGCTTGCCTGGAGCAAGAAGCCCCATCCCACAATAAAGACATGCCTCTTTAGAAACCCTACCACCTTCCATGAATAGCTGCAAGTTTGGTTCTGATCCAAGCAACCTTATCCACAAAGTACAGAAAGAACCTGTCATGGTGTGAAATACTGAACTCTGCCTCTATTTGGAGGAAAGCCATGATTTATCAAGCTGAACACCACAAGGAGCGGATCCGTCTGCCTACCTAAATCTTCCTTGCTGGTTAACAGCTAGGCAGGGAGTTTTGTCCTAAACATTTTTTTTTATTATTTTTTTAAAACTCAGATCATTTATTCAAAGTGTAATGACGGCAGTAGATGGGGCTCATAACAGCTTCAAAATTTACATAATTATATTTGATAATAATCATAACATTTCATAATATTGATTGCTGGAGAGAACTGACAGAAAAAGAATGTACCAGCTGTCTGTACGTGTAACATCTCCCAGCTTTTTTAATTTTTGTCTCCTGATAGAAAGTATCTAACACAGGTTTTGTTCATTTATTTCTATATTAATTTGGGGCTTAATTTTCTGACCTCAACACCTCTTTATTGACCATTCTGACCACACCACCTCTTGCTTGGCCATGCTTGAGCATTCCAAAGAGTACATCCTGATCCAGCACCCCTGGATGCCCAGTGGGACTCCCTGAGCTCCAGAAGCCCATTCTCAAACCCATGGATGGTGGCTGTGGCTGAAGCTGGTAATAAGAAGGGACTGCTCCCTCACCTGAAGCCAGGAGCAGTGACACACTTTATACCTGTATTGCTAAACCCTTTTCTCCTCTTTTCTCCTTCCAGCCTCAGAGTGGCTGTGTCCAAACTGCTTCCTGCTCATGGCCAGGTGCACAAACCCCTGACAGGGACAGGACAGAGAGCATGACCCAAAAAACACCCCAGGAACAGGGCAGCCATGTGAGTCACTGCAGGCCAGCCCAGGACATGAAGCTGGCCTATAGATATGATTGGATATGATTTTATTTATGGGTACATATGGAGCCTGGATGCTTTGCTGGTCCTAATTCAATGGCACATTTAATCCTTTGCTGGGCAGTGCTGTTGTGGTGCTGGCGTGGCATTTCCAATGGCCAGATGCTTTGAACTTCTTCATTTTTACCCTAATGGATGCCTGCAGATGTCAGGCAGGGATTTAACTTCCCAGGTGCTTAGCAAGCTCTGAAAAGCTGTGTATGTCAAGAGGAACATTCAAAATCACGAGTTACATCAGCCAGCATTGTCTGGGGAAGTGAAGTGTTTCTTGAGAATATGCAAGTTTGAAGAAGAGAAATCAGCCTACCTCTCTCAAGCCTTATTCCAGCTCTTTAATTATAAAATCTTACGGTTGCTGAGCTTCTTTTGACCACTCAAAGGAGAATGAATTGCTAAATTTGTACTGTGGGGAATTTGTATTGTGGGGAATTATTACCACTCCTACCACAACTTTAGGGTATAAATGCCTCTCTATGCTAAGGAACAGCTCAGAGACTCTGTGCACGGGGATGTTGGTGTGCCTGAGACTTCTTAGCTCCCATCCCCCAGCTTTAGCTCCTCTCCTACATGATGGGATAAGTTATAAAGCAACCCTGGAAATTTTTGGTGAGGAATTTGTTACGTTCATGCAATGTAATGAAGTGTCAGCAGCATCTGTGGCTGGCATTTTCCACCATGCCATGGAGTTTAACAGTGAAATCAGGGCTGAGATGCATTATCTGAGAGAGAAGGAGTGAGGGAGAGACAGAGTCTGTTGACTTAAGAGTCCCTCCAAACAGCATGGGATAAGAGAATAAGGAGACTGGTGGAACAGTCAGTCCTTGTTTAGTTGGCTGACTGCAGATTGAACAGATCAAATATTTACTGGTGCTCCCAGAGCAGAAGAATAGCTGGATCTCTGGGTGATTGGAAGCAAAGTGATACTGAGCCCTGTTAAAATATCATAATGTCTTATGCATAATGCAATTTTTCAGCCTCTGTGCTGCTTTTCAGCTATACCCCTGCTTGTGAAATCTGTTCATCACTGCAATAATTTTCTCCTTAGAGGAAAGTGAGCTGGGGAAGAAAAGACACATTAGAATTGGGGTAATGAGTAATTTTGTGAAGGGAAAAAGATGCCACTGGTGTGAGTGGAAAGAAACTCTCCAAGGGAAGAATTCATTTGTTGCTGGCAATTCAGTGGGCAGGAGAGGATGGAGAAACCCATCTCTCCCCAGTCCTTGCTGCAATTCCAGCAGCTCCAGGGCTGCTCCTTTGATCCTCCCTGAGACACAGGCACCAGCCTACATGGAAACCTGCTTCTGGCAGATGACACTGGGGAGCTTTGACCTGGCTTTTGTTGATGAGCTGTCCAAGCCCATGAAAACAAAGGGTTCGTGGGTGAGAGAAGACCCCAAGCAAATGCACTGGCTGTAGGGACACCAGGTTCAGGATGGCAGCAGTGCCCAGGGCCCAGTCTGTGTGCTGGGAGAGGTGCATAAGGCAGCAGCTGTGTGTGAAGATCTCCTCTATAGCAATCAGGGAAGCAAAACAAAGGAAGATACCACCTGAGTTTCAGAATTGCTGAAATCCTTCAGTCTAATGACTTCAGCTGGATTTACAAACACTTGGCACCTCTACAAGCTTTTCTTCTTGGAATAGTGGATGTAAAATGAGGGTGACTGCGTTAAGGGTGGTAGGTGAAAGGAGACTGAGGCTCAAAAGACACATGTGCTTTAGCTCAGTACTTTCCAGCCTTTTAAAGCCTCAGTAAAATCCTGAAGCTTTTACCTAATGTTGATTCATCCTTGCTCTAGGAAAACATTCTCTTGTTGCTGTGGATAAGTCGCCAGAGGAAATTCTTAAGGATTTGTCTGATAATGAAAAGATGATCGGAATGGCTGAGTAAAAAGCATATAATGGTGAGAAAGTAACAGCAAAGTGGTTTGAAAATAACACATTTACTTCTCTGTGTGTATAGCTCCACTGCATCTTTTGTGTAAACTCTCAGAATTCCTGGAAAAGAAAAATATCAACCAAAGGTGGCATTTTCCAGGAAACCCTTTTAAAAGAATCATCCTCATATTCATTCAGTAGACATTGCCAATAAACTTGTGTGTGACATTGTAAAGCCTTTTGACAAAGCAGTTGAATTAAAATTTGAAGTTGTTGGTTTGTGAGACAGAGGATTTTCCCAAATATATTGTGCTATAACCCTTCCTCCCTTTTTTCCTGCTGCTGCAAAAGTCAGTCTTTTTAAGTAATTGGTTTGCCCAAAACAGTTTTTTCTATGAATAAGAATTGAACTAATTCCTAAACATGAAAAATGGAAACTTTTGGAGTAGAAGTGCTTAAAATGTTCAGCAATCATGTATCAAAGTTTAACGCAGTGATTCTTTCAGGTGCTAAAATGTGAAAATCAGTTTAATAAACATTTCCTGTGGTTATTTATCTGTGAATCGAATAATTGACTTGATGGTGGTAGAACATGAAAGTGAAAGAGTGAGAATTAGTAGAAAGTGAGCAAACTGCTCAGTGCTTAAATTCCTGCAGCAAGTAATTTAGTCATGGTCTCTGCTAATGAGCTACAGCCCACAGTTTTTCTTCCAGTGTGCTTTTAATTCCCATGTGTTTCACTTCTCTGGAGGTTCTTTGGAAGAGCCAGGTGAGAAGTTCTGCTGCCATGCAGCAGACACTTATTTATTGAGGAGGATTCAACACATTAGAAGTGGTCTGCTGGAGAGGAAAGAATGTATTGAAAACCTAAGAGAACCTTCAGGGTCAGCCAGATTCAAAATGGAAATCACAGCTGATATTAGTTAATAAACTACTGGGAGGATGGCAGGAGAAAAGATGATTTTTGATCCTGCCAAGCGTGTGTGTTTGTTGGTGGGATGGCTGAAGTGCCTTAGATGCTCTCCATAAATGCCAGAGAGAAAAATGCACCCACAGGGGAAAATTTTGGGGTGTGTGAGATCAGAATGCCTTGTTGGGGAATCCTGACTCCCTCTGCTACAGAAGCAGCCCAAGGAGATTAAATTTCCCACTTGGATTCCCTAATGAGCTGCTCTGTGAGGAATCCTGAAATTGCTACATCCCAGAGCTGGTTCTTGGGGAGGGTGAATTTAGATCCCTGCTTTTCTGTAGGGAGAAGGATGGCTCCCCAGGAGAAGGAGGAGAATGGCTAAAGCCATGCAAAGGAGAGGGAGGTTTAGAGCTCCTGAATGCATCCTGGTCTCTGCTTCTCATGCTAAGAAGCAATTGAAATATTAAAGGTAATAAAACGTGATTTAGTTCATGCTGTGAACTTCAGTTATTTACTTCAGTTCACGCTTTGCATTTTATCTGCTGGGCCTCAGACTGTCTATGTTGATAAATCACCATGTTCCAAGTACAGAAGGGGGAAAAAACACTTTATTTCATAACTGTTCAATTATAAATGCAGGGGAGGAGGGAAAAACGCATGGATCAATATCACTTTTTCCAGAGTTATCAATATCTCTAGTGTCACTATTATTTCACTGTTTCTTAGCCAGGGATCCTCACCCCCATTTTAAAGGCAGGAATAGCCACTTGTCCAAGAAGCCAGGGATAAAAATGAAGCTTCAAACTAAGGTTAACTTATTCCACTCTACAGAGCTGTAGAGTAAAACAGTGCTCTGACTAAATAAACATTTCCTCCACCCAGGCAGCTTCTGGACCCAAATCTTCCATGCAGACACCACATAGCATGTGGAGGTTGTCAACAGCAGCACAGTGATGCTCAGAGGAACTGTTGTTGCAGCTTTAGGGGCCAACTCTTAAAATGACAAATTGTGACACTAATTGACAGAGTCTCCCATAATTAAATGGAAGGTTGAAAATTATTTTCTTTTTTTTTCCATTTCATTTTTATCCTTTTGCCACTCCCAACAAAGGACAAAATGCCAGTCACAACGTCAGCCCAGCAGAGCTTTGTCACTTTATCTCAGTTTTAAATGTTATTTGAATGTTAGCTCTTTACATTAGCTATTCTTTATTTGATAAAAATGGCAAACTGATCATAATAGGCATAAAACCATCATGAGAAGGTCATAAAATGCATATTGCTCACTGAAATGAACAGGGCATCTCCCACCCTATCTATCTGGTAAATAAATGCTAAAGGAAGTTTCTCTTTCTTGCTGTTGTTTATACATTTTTAAGTGTACCCTGAGCTGGGATAAAGTGCCAGATTGACAACTCTTCTTGTTGCCAGAATAGTGACAGAATAGATTCCAGGCAGGGTGAGGCACCATCATGCAAATGTGTTCCAAGCCTGTTTTGGACCAGACTGGGATGAAAGAAAATGTTAGGGGTGAAAGATCCTGTGTGTGGCCCATAAAATCTTTGGTCTCTATAGTCTAGCATAGATGATGGTTGCATGTGTCAGAATACAGAAGGGAAAAAACAAAAAAAGAAACAAGGAAGAGAAAAGAGCTTTAAAATATCTACTAAGCTCAGACTTGGCCAAGATTTACAAATACAGTGATTTCAGTAGGGTTGATGCCATTATTTGTGTGTGTGCACATTAAAACACCTTAGAGAGGTGATTTTCAGAAATCATAGAGCACTCCTCTGTGAAAACTGTGCTTCTAAAACAGCATACCTCTCCTTCAAAACCTAAACAATACTTCTGAGTATCCAGCTGACATATAAACAGGACATGAGAATGCCAATAGCTTGTGGCAAGTAGGAATTTCACTCTGTAAACTGCCTTTGGATTCTACCCAACCAAACATTCATTAAAATGGAAAGAAATCCCCAGACCCATATGTTGCTAGGAAGTCCTTTAGAAACTTGAATAATTACTGGGACCTGTATGTATTCCCAGCCCAGGAGTCAAATAGGTGCTTTTCCTAATGATCCTGATTTTGTCAGAGTGGGGGGGATTTAAAACTGTCCTGACCCTCATCACTTCTCACTGATCCATCGTGTAACTCTGGCACAAAAATCAGGTCAAGCCCATCCTGCTGAAGCTGAAGGTTGCACAGCAAAGTAATGTATGCATCTATAAAATATATGTATCTACATTATATGTGCAAATAATGTATTATACATATACATTAAATACATGTAGCTACATTATAGTTAGCAGTGGAAGAGAAATTTCCTTAACCTCCATGCTCATTTGGGGAAGAAAAAGGACAAAAAAAATTTTTTCCACCAGAGATGTAGCATGGCTCATAGGAAAATTGTTGTTTAGAGGTTTGATGAGGATGTCCTCTTGAAATAAAAGGTGAGGTAAGATAAACTAATACTTCCATGTTTAAACCTGCAGGTGACACATCTGATGGACAAGGCAGCAACATGAGTGTTTTTCACCTTGCAGTTCACAGGCCAGGAGATGTCATGTCAGCTTTTGGGGGAGTTTTGCAGTAAACTCCAACCTGTGGCTGAAAAACCTGCAATCCTTCCATTTGTTGCCTCCACAAGAGCTGCTGCCAGGGCAGAAACACCTTGGCAGAGGTTGGTGCTGGTGCTGGTTGCTCCTGAGAGGTCTGTACACACCAACACAGTCATGGGGAGGGGAACCAACTGTGTTGCTTCATCAGCTCCTGCAATTAATTGCATTTAATAGCAGGACCAAACAATAGCAATTGATGAATTAATGAGTTAGCAAGAGATGACTAAGAGAACATGATGTGGCTTTCAGAGCCCTATGACTGACACTGGGATGTGAAAGGGAAGGAAAAACAAGAATGAACAAATGTTTCCATCCACTCATCTTGCCTTCCTGTCCTCAGGAATGGGAAAGCTCCTGGGCAAAGAGCTCCTGGAAGAGCTAAGGCTCACCTTAGGAAACAAACCTTGCCTGAAGAATGTGCAGTAAGTGAAGGAGCAGGGATGGATGAGATGGGATGGGATGGGATNGGCATGGGATGGGATGGGATGGGATGGAAGAAGAGCAGAACCATTTCTGCCAGAGCACCCTGAATCTCCAGTTGGATGAATGAACTTGGAGCTCTTTGTGCAGGAAACACATGGCAGAGCCTTGGACCAAACCCACAACTCTGCATTTAGGAGAACTCAAAGATGAGTGTTTAACTTTACACTTGGGCTAAAGTTCCCTCCAAAATGGTCAAGAGCTATCCAAGAACTCAGAAACAGCAAATGCATTTCTCTGCCTTTTCTAGGGCCACACCTCTGTTAGAAACTGATTTCAAGCCATTTTCAGCCCACTGGGCATTTTGCTTAAGTCCTTTCTTGGCCACTACTGACTGGCTGCTTTTATAACAGGAATGTTCTCCAGCTTACCCTGGACAGCAACACTGCGCTGAATTGGGACCATGTGATCTTTATCATAAAATCTGATTCATTTTTGTCCTTTTCTTCTACATGTCACTCTTGTTTCCCTTATTGCTAAGCTTACACTGCTGGGAAGCACTCTGGCCTGGGACACTGAACACATTCATATTTTGTTATACATCTCTTTCCCTCTTTGTGATGAAGGAGTCAGGGAAATTCGTGACCAAACCTGAAATGAAAAACAACCCATTGCCACTTCAGTTTGGACGAGGAGCTGTAGGCAAAATTCTACCCTTTGGAAAGCTATGAGCTTTTGAGCCCCCACAAGGCTTTCCATCTTACAAAACACATGGATTTTGGGGAAAGGAAAGTTTGGGTGCCTTTCCTGGTACGTGTCTGGGTGATTCCCGTTCAGATGTTGCGTTTGTACCCCACGGATGCTTAGCCAGGTTCAGCAAGCCAAGGAAGTACTTGGCTGAGCAAAAGAGTTATTTGGGGCTTGAGTCATGGTGGAAGTGAGCCTCCCTGAACACTGAGGCCCCAGCCAGGATTATGAAATCACTGTGTGTCTGGAGATCTCTCCTGTGAATAACAGCTTTGCTCAGTTGACTTTTAGAATCCCTCTTTTTTGGTCCTAATACTTCTACAACAACATCTTGGGGGAATTTGTCTTAATCCACAACATGCTTATGTTTCTGTTTGTCATAGTCTAAATTTAGGCAAAGAGAAAACTACAGTCCACTTACTCTCCCTGCTGAAAAAAGAGGCTGACAGGGAGCTTTTACTATTTGCACAAGCTAATGGAGATACATCTCCTAATTCCCCCTTTGTCTCACAGATTTGAAGCTGCTTCTTGCTTGCTGTTAGGGCTGGTAACTGATAATAAAGGTAGCAATTATTTTTACATTGCAGGATGCTCAGTGCAGAGGCTATGCAGGAGTGTCATTGCTAAACAGTATCTGATATTTATTCATGTATGTAAATTCCACTGGTTGAAATCTTGACACATTCACAGCATCACATATTTCATTCAGTTTATCCTCTGTAATTGTTCCCAACTGCTCAACAGCTCTGAACGATGAGTCCCATTGAGAGCAGGAGGTACAATGAGTGTAGTGGCTGCTGCTTCATAAATAATCTCAGAACCCTGAGGACTGCAAATGACCTTCTTGCATTTGAGATTGGAAAAAGGAGTGTACTGCTTAAAAGCTGTTTGGTGGTTTTGACTTTTACACTCTGAGTCACAGATGTGCTTCCTTACTCTGTCTGCTTGAGGAGAGGGTGGATGGCACAAAGGGGTATAAGGAACATGGGGTGTAAGAGGTGTGTAAGGCTCATTGCTGCAAGCAAAGTCAATATTTTTACTCTAGTTTGCTTTTTTCTTTTTGTATTTATTAAACAAAATCAGATTGTGCAGTTGAGAGGAGCTTTTCATAACTTAGAAGCATTTTAGGAATAAAAAATTTAAAGTGGATGTATGTCACAGTCGGTGGAGATTAAAGAGCAGTAGATTAGCATGCTATAGCTTTTATTTAAAATTTTTCTCCTGATTCTTCATCTCTGTCCAGAAAGCATTTTGGCATGACTGACTACATTCAGGATTAGTTCTGTGAAACTTCTGAACCTGACATGGTGGGCATGTGCAACACCCAGATTTTTTCCTAAAACTATGTTCACATTGATGGCCTTGGTATCACTGGAAATTCTTGGGAACTATTCCTGAACTGCCTGGCATTCACACTGCAGAGTTAGAAGTGCTTTGCAGTGGTCCAGCCAAAGATAAGCCCAAGAAAATGGAGTTTTCATATGTTATTTGGGCACTGCTTTGTTTACTTACTTCTTAGATACATCAATGCTGAAATTTCTCTCATTGTTGCTATGCCCCGGGGTGCTGCCTGCCTCTGAAAGCATCAACTAGTTCAGCTGAGGGAAAGAGACCCCTCTGAGAGATCTGAGCTTTAATAAAACAGAGATTTTGCCTTTCACCTTCACACAGGGCAATTTGGAAGATACTGCTAAACATGTTGAAAGACAAAATCAGGAGGTGAATATTTTCACAAGGAAAATCAACACCAGCACAAGGAAAGGGGGAGAACAAAACACCCAAGTTTTTTTTAACATATCTGCATGTTGTTTATTGCTTTAAGCAACATTTGAGCATTGAAATGAATCCCAGAGAGGAGGTGGAAGAATACAAACATTATTACTATGTGTAAATGTGAACGTTTTTGAAGGAAGACTTGCCACAAACAATCACAGACTAGAAACTTGCACTGGAGAACCAAAAAGTGAATGGCTGGAGTTCCAAGCCCAGACAAGTGAAAGATAATCAGCAGGCTTGGTCTTGCAGAAGGAAAATAGTGAGGAGACTTGAACTCCCATTTAAAAACAAACAAAACTGATCTTGGCACAAAACTGATCTTGGCCTTATTATTGCTGCCTAAAATTTAAGATCTGCACAGTAGTGATTATCATCATGGAAGGGAAGAGAAACTGCTCCAGGCCCTGGCTGAAATTACAGCATCTTGTCTTCCACATACCACTCCTCTGCAGCTCCAGATCACTGCCTATGTGGCAAGAGGCTGTCACTAAACCTTGGCACAGCCACTGCGTGCTACAGACAAGACACACTTGCTGAGCTGATGTTCATGGTCCTTTGACATTTGTCTTTTTTTATTGTTTTCTTTGAACTAGGTGATGTTAGACTGAAAGCATATGTTGGCTGCTTGTACGAAGAAAATCATGACCAACCAGCACATATAAATTACAGCTGGTCTTGTTACTTCTTATTAATAAGAACAAATTTGAGAGGATGTGGTTTATGCTCACCCTGACAAGGATCTTACATCGTGTCTGTCTCCAGAGCAGACTTTGGAGCTTCAGAGTTTTGTATTTCTGCTCTTCCATGATGTAACCTGGCCCATATGCTAAGTTCAGGCTGCATCACAAGCTTAGCAGGAGTTACTGTGGAGAGAGCAGAGTATGAATGATGAAAAGGAGCCTTGACCAGCTAAGCTGCAAAGGCATTTGACAAAAAAAGTCTGTGTCACTGTCACAGTAATTAATACTGAAGAGCATTTTGGTGCCATGAATATTGTACTTAAGGAATTATATCAGCATGTTAAAAATGCATCATGAGAGGGCACATTTCATTTGACTTAGTTTCAAAAAGGAACAAGTAATAATACAATTACATAAAACCATGCCAGCAGGGAAATTCATCCTTTCTTCTCTTAGACTGCTGTAACCAGACTCTTTCAATTATTGAGATCCCAAGAATGTGTGCATTTATTAAATTTAAGCTTATCAAGACTCCAGCAATACTGCCCAGTGTTGCCAACTACTTATTGGGTGGTCTCAACAGAAAAATGAAACCTTTCCAAAAATTGCATGCTGAACTAAAGGTGTGACCACATCTTTTGTGCAGTGTGCAGCTCTGGTCCTCCAAGCCAGAGAAAAGATCCATTAAAACTACAAAAAATGTTGCTAAAAAGGTGAGGAGGTTGCTTGCAAATATAAAAAGGCTTTGGTAGAAGAGGGCTATACCTGTGCTGGTAAATGAAGTGGTCTGGGGCCCTGGGGACAGGTAGCCCAGCCCATCTTTCTTGTGCACAGCTAAACCCTTCTTCTGCAACAAAACAGGAGGGTCTGCTCCCTGCTGTCTCCTGGCAATCCCTGTTTGGATCTGTCCTGGGGAAGGTGCAACATCTTCATTGCTGGAGAGTTCAGAGGTTAAAAAAAACCAGGTTAAAAAACATCAAGAATAGTTAAGCTCTACCTGAACCTGCCCTGGGACTAAGACTCAGTATCTTTCTTCCAGCTCCAGCACTTCCAGTTCTGTTCGTTTATAAATATAACACTTTTTGCCCTCAGACGTGCTACAGTTTTTCCAGGCACTTTTCAAGTCTTACCTTTAACTCTCTTCTGAAGTGGCTGCAGGAGGTGGTGAAGTAATCCTTGTTCATAACAATCTTTGTATTGTCCGTCTGCACACAATGTCTCTTGGGATCCAGCCCCGGGATTGGATGTGCACTAGACATGACTATTTTAGCCATCACCTTTCCATTTAAGCTGTAGGATGCTGCTCTGCTCTTCCTTTCATTTCATGACGTCATCTGTCCCATTCTTCTTCCAGCTTTTTTGTTTGTTTTGTATTTGCAGAAAGTTCCTCAATTCTGAACTAAATAGGGAGGTCACTAATGGAAACCCTAAGTCTGAAACGCTGGGAAGTGAGAGAAAAACTCTGCCCAGCTTTGAGGGACAAGTTCTGGGTATGTTATGAAATTGGCCTTCATTTTTGTGCCTGTGGCAAGGGCCACAATCCTGGAAGCACAGGGACATCAATTGTTCTGCACAGATCAGCTCCTGGCTCCATCTCCAGTGACCTGAACCCCCAGCAGTTATTTGCACCAGGATGTACTCGGGTTTTACATCTACCCCATGCAGTTATTGATCTTCACAGGGCAAAGAGCAGCAGGGAGATGGGAGGAGAGGGCGAGTGACACCAGGGGACAAAGCTGCCATCTGGAGACTGAATTCCCAGGAGAATAAATGTTCCAGTTGAGCTTTGTGCTCTTCCCCACTAAGTGTTAGATGCCAAGTCTGATTAATTCAGCCTTCACTTGCTTTGTCATCGAAACCTTCATCGTGGTCTAAATTCATGAAAACCATGTTTCTTTTACCAACAAATTGATTTGATTTTCTTTGATAAATTATGAGTTATCATAAAAGAAGAAATACTTTGTGTGCCTGGTGACAACTTCCTTTGAGGTAGAGCATATTAATCTACATCCTGCATTTGCTTTGAAGTCAGAACAAAATCCTGAATCATGATGTGCGTGCATGAAAAAGAGACAGACAGCAAGCTCAGTTCTGTTCTGCTACATCCAAGTAAATCCAGATCAATGCCAAGGCTGCAACAAGGATAAGGATCAGGTCCAGTATGTTATCCCCATATATATCCCATGCTTGGTAGGAAGCAGGAGACGGGAAAGGGAGGAGTGAAAATTCCCCATTTTACCTGTATGTCATCTCGTTGGTGAATGATGTGTTGACCAAAGGATGATCTTGCACATTAAAGGTAATATTGTGTATCTGTATAGAACAGCTTAAAGTGAACCAGTAATAAAAAAAGTCAGGGGAAGCAGTTGTGGTGGTAAATATCGGGGCGGCACAGACAAAATAAGTCAAAATGTTTTTTACTGACACAGTGTCAGGAAGATGAAGAGCTTGTTTCTCCACTTGTACCAATTTTACAGCCACATAACTCACTGGATGGCAACAGAATAATCCTTGATTTGTGCTAGTTCAAGAGGGTCAAGCCTTACCCAAATTCTTAGACCAGCACTCTCATTTACTTTTGCCATAATACAACCTCTCCCTTTCCAAATCTGCCATTACCAAGCCTGTGAGTCTCCTGCCCTGACACCTCCAGCACTGAGGGACTGGATATCTGCAGGAAGATCCTCCTGCACTGTGTCAGCATCCCATTTACAAAAATCTTGTTCAAAGGCAAACTGCATAATGCTGAATGCAAGGCTGCAGCCCATGGAAAAGTGAAGAAAGGGTTATTGTGCAAGGGAGATATTTTACCTTTTGTTCATCATTCATCACTTCCCTTCCTCTGCTCTCTTCTCTTTTGGACTAAGTGTGGATCTCACTATCACCCTTGAATTTGGGTATATGTATATTAATGTGGCTTAAAATTTATACTTCCCAGACATGTCTAAACACACCTTGGTAAAGGAAAACTATTGGGTAGGAAGAGGTTAATACAGAGAGAGTAATGGATCAGGAAAAGAAATCACAGGCATCTGTGCTCAGATAATATGGGAAAACCACAGAATAAAATGAAAAGGTGGTGAAATCATTGGAAAGGACTGGTTTTATTATTATCATTGTTGGGAGTCTGCACCACAGCCTGTAATGCCCAAAACCACAGAAGCAGCTGGTCCGCTTCTAGTGAGAGAGAGATCCCTGCATTCAGTGAGGTGGGGATGTGCTCTGCAAAGGGTGGGGACAGTGTACCCCAGCACAGGGACACTGGGGCAGGCTTCCCAGGACCTGTTCCAGCTGAGGTTTACTATCTCTGCCACACAGTGTCTGGCAGCCTGTTTCAATGCTTGACCATCCTCACAGTAAAAAAGTTTTTGTTCAATTTAAATGGAGTTGTTTCAATGTATGCCCATTGCCTCTTGTCCTGTCCCTGGCCAGCACTGAGAAGAATCTGGTTCCATCTCTGCACACCCCACATTAGGTATTTATCCACTACCTTGTTCTTTAAGTGTTTGGAAAAGGCTTCCATGAAGATTTGCTCCATCATCATCCCAAGGATCAAGGCAGGGCTGACTGGACTGTATTGAAGATCTTGGTGACATTTGCTTTCTTCCAGTGCTCAGGAGCCAGTCCCAGTTGCCATGACCTTCCAAAAATAATATAGAGTGACATTTGGCCAAGTCCTTCAGTGCTCCTGGGTGTACATCACAAGGTTCCAGGGACTTCTGTATTTTCAGATATTTCAAGTGCTCCTAACCTGATCCTACTCTACTGAGGGCAACCCTCCTTGCTCCATTCTTTGTTATAGGGTTCTGGGATTCCTCAAGGCTAGGCTTGTCAGTGGAGACAAGAAAAACAACATCCAAGAAGACTAACAACATCCAACCACAAAAACCAAGGCAGCCTCTCTTCTTTTTCACCTTGTAAATAATTGCAAGAAATGGTGTTTAAACTGAGATGAAGCAATGTAGAATGTAGAGGCCAAGCAGTGTAGTGTCTGAAGAGGACACTAATGCAGCTCAGTCCTACTGTTCATGAGATTACCAAATAAATGCTTTTTTTACTTGAAAAGAAGCCTCTTTGACCTATCAAGTATATCATAACCACTAATGCCACAGTTTACTCTTGTGCATTCTTCTTACAAGCCTGTAAATACTGCAGAGTCTTGCTTATAAATACTCTCTTAATTACATAAAAGGCTCTTGGGTCTTCAAATGGCTTCCCTTTAAACACACCTGGCTAAAGAATCTGATGTTCTTCTTAGTGGGTGATTGTAAGTGAGACAACCAGAAAGAAAAATATGCAATCTGGATGGGTTTGGATCTATTTCAACAATTATTTTAGTGTGTGTTGTATGTAACAGACCATTTGCATCTTTACAATCCTTGGCTTTTCTTTAAAAAAAAAAAATCTGTGAAGGCAGGGTGAGAGGGGAAAGAATTGTTTCTGAATCTTATCAAGAAATAAAATAACACAAAGTACATTTTACGAAAGAAGAGGCACACTGTGTCTTTTTTTTTCCACTGGCCTACAGCCTAAGGGAAACATTCACTGGCAAATCTAAAACTTGTTCAAAACCCTTTGGAGAAGCAGACTATTATTAAATTATTTATTTTATCTTTGAAGTGTTTCCATTTTTATACTGTTAAGGATTTCTCTGTAAAAGCCGGGGTGCCTGAGAATATTTGGCCTGTAGTGATCTTTGAAACATAAGCCTCCTTTTTTCCCCTCTCTGTCTTTTCTTCTCCCCCACTCTCTCCGTCCCAGTTTCTTCCCAAAATGAATGAAGATCTGTCTATTGCAGAGAGTCTGTACTCATTGGGGAAATTTAAGGAGATCTTAGTAGCTGGAAAGAGCTAGATCCTGGTTTGCACTGTTTGCTCAAATTTTTTTAAGAGAAACAAACCTGGCAGAATCAGAAAGGGTGGGAGACATATTCAAATGCTCTCGAGCACTTATTAAAATGTTATGTAATTAAATGTTAAGATCATGCCTGTAGCAGTGTCTTTTGAAATAACTGTACTAGCTGGGCCTCCTGAAACCAGCACAGGAAAGTAATTCATTTAAAAGGTTATTGGCCATTGAGGCATATGCCTTGGGGACCTAATTTAATGGGAGAACTCCCATTGACTTGCGTGGGCTTGGATAGGGTTGCTGCTGTTTCCCAACACGATCCTTGCAGGCTTGAAGGACAGGGGAATTGTGCAGCCATATGAGGAGCACAGAGCCTGGTGTGGGGGTGAGGAGCTGGTGTGACCCTGAGGGGGGTGGCAGCAGAGCTGGGGGGCTGAGCCTCCATGGGTGGTGGGTACAGGGCACAGGAAGGATGCTCTGCTGGATGCTGGATGCAGCACTGCTGCCAGCAGGAGCTGCTCTACTTGAAGACACAGGGACCATCATTGTCTCTGCAGGATTCCTTACTGGGTAGCAGAAAGAGGGAACACAATACACAGGCTGGCATGTGAGCCTGGCAGAAATGTGCTTTTTAAAACAGCATGACAGGGCTTTCTTTTCAGCGTTGGTTTCCCAGTTATTCCAAGGGGGGTAACTCTGTTCTTGCTGCTAGAGGCTCAGGGAGCAGAAATGGTCTGAGTGCTGGAGGAATGGATGTGGAGGTGCAGCCTGGGCACTGCAAGCACCTGTGTGTCAGCAGCTCCATCCCCCAGTGTGGGATGTCCCACACTGAGAGGGTGAGTTCTGTGGAGTTGTGTGTGTGGAGGAAGTAAATAGGAAAAAGGGTGTGCTCTCCCATCAATGGGATGGGGACTGGATGTGTAAGGGAGCATTTCCATGCAGCAGGGCTAAAGCTGAGCTCAGCAGTGAGGAGTGGGAAGGGTAGGGCAGGTCCCAGTGGCTGTTGCTGCTCCTTTCCACCAGTTAGTCCCAGCCCATAACACTCGATGACCATCGTGGGGAATTTCTATCTCCCAAGACTGCTGGTAGTGAGAGGTTCTCCCTTTTAGCCATATCTCTGATTAGAAGGCACAGCTAAAATGCATTGAAAGCATGTACACAATGCTCCATTTGTATTGCTGAACTTTATTCCACAAGGGAGGGCTTCTGTGCTGGTCTGTTTTGTCTTGTGCAACCTCCTTTGTTGTTTTACCTGCATATGATGATTGGGTAAATGAGTCTCTTCTTTCTGGAGAATAATGGGCATCTTTCTTTAGTGCAGTCTGGGTGGCAGTGGATCATCTCACACTTTTATCACCCAGCATATTGCCTGTCATTAGAAATCTGCTCATCTTTCCTTCATTTCTAGGGTTGGTTAAGTGCACTCAGCTGCAAATGCCTCCAGGTGCTGCCCCTGCTCCCACACCTCTCCTTTTACAAAATATTTGAAGCTTAACATGCTCGAAGGGCATCTTGTGAAGGGAAACTCTGCTGCTGTAAATTTTAAAATCACGCTTCCATGATTTCTAGTGTCAGGTCTCTGCAAGACCAGAACAGACACATCTACAGACCTGAGTCTGGGCAACCACATACCTTCCATGAACTTGCAGGAATGGGACGAGATAATTGTGGGAAGACTAACATCAGGACAATTCCTCACATGGGGTGAATCTCTGAATAGTTCTGAACAACTTATAAGCCCCTACCAAACCAATTCCCTATGCCACATGGTCTTTTAGATCCAGAACTTTGACCCCAAAGCCAGAAGTGGTGTGTCATCAATCCATGGCTTAAGCTTGCTTCAGGATCCATGTTATGATGGGAAAGCATAATAAGTCTTATGCCAAGATGTCCACATTTTTTGTGAAATAACTCAAGTGAGTGCAAATAATGATTATAGGACCCAAAAGAAATATCAGTATATTAATAATTGAGATGTTGGTGTTGTTCTGTGTTGCCAGAACAACAGGCTAGCTTTTGGTTCCAGGGAAATCAGTGGAAGCCAATGAACCAGCCACACTTCAGCTCTCAAAAGGGCCAAGTTTGGAAGGGCCCCACTAAAATCAAAGGAATTGTATCTGTCTGGAAGTGTCCCCGAGGCAACTGCTTCTGCTAGACTGAAGGATTTGCTGAACAGGGTACAAGAAGAGAAGGAAAGACATTTTCCTTGTGTATAGCAGAAAAATCAGATCCAACAAACATTATTTTTATGTTCCCTGAACAACAGTGTGGGGGTTTTTTTCAGTTTTTTAACATTTTCGTCTACTACTTGCAGAGCCCTACAGTCCGGCTCCCTCTTAGCAGATGGAAACTGGAGGGGAAGAGGAAAAAAAAAAGGCTGCATGTGCTGACATATCCATATGGCATTCAAGTGAGAAATCACTTGGAACATGGGGCCTCCTATGGGGTCACAGCCTCCATACGTTCTGTGACGGGTGCAAAGGGTCCTGAAACTTGTTACTGCCATAGCAGCGAGGGAACGGGGTCGGTGCAGCACAGGCTGAAAATTCCTGACAGAGACAGAGGGCAAGACAAGAGATATGAACATCCCCCAAGGTGTTTCATTGCCTATCTGCCCCCAAAATCCCAGGCACCACTGGGAAGCCAGGCTCCCGAGTGGTTTGCAGCCTCTTGCTGTAAAATGATAATTGCATCAGAGCAAATATGCACCAGCTTTGTAATAAACTCCATCTGAGAGAAACCCTCCCCAGCATAGAGGGTGTGCAGAGGATGCTGCAAGCCATGTGGGCAGGGTTCCAGTGCTGCAGGAGGCTCGTGTGGGCTTTCTGCTCTCCAGGAGGACGTGTGAGGACTGTGCTAAGGCAGAGCAGGAGCAGATAAAGGAGATGTTTGTGCATTGTTCTGAGAGCTCAGTGTCTGCTTGAGTCATCTGAGCAGACCCTCCAATGAGCAGTGTCTTTTCCCTTATCCCTTGTGCTACCTGAACCTGTTCTGGAGTCATCTGGTACACCCATCCTTGGGTTCTCATTGACTTCAGCAGGTTTGGCATCAGCCCTGTGTGTTCCTGTGCCTGTCTGTGATTCTTCTCTCTGTTTACATATCTGTCTGATGTGTTTATTTTCCCTAGTACCCATCACTGCAGTATACAAGACAGGAATCATCCTCCACAATGCCAGTTTCTTTTGGCTTCTTTCCTGTGCGTGTTTGGCTTTGCACTTTCCCTCTGAAGTTACTGCTGGGATTCTCAGTTATCCTGCAGTGTTGCTCTGACTCTGCTGAGATGAAGGGTCTCCCACCAGCTTCACTGGGAGCACACTCAGAGCAGGGCTGAGTTTTCCTGGGTGTCTTGCCTTATCCTGCAACAGAAATAGCCTGGAGTTGCTGTGTATCCTCCAACAAACAAAAGGAAGCTGACTGTGACTTTCCCAGAAAGTCAGAAGGGCTTTGGACACCCTTTCCCCCCTGTCCAGGCTTAAGTGTCAGTTGTTGCATCTCTAATTAGGAGTTAAAATAGAGGAGATGGAAATAGTTTTTAAGAAAAGAATATCATATGCAAAAAGGAAACTGGCTGTATTCAAAATGAATTCAGAATCATATATATATAGATGTGGAATCAGAACCCTGTATATTTATATATATATAATATATATATGTCTATGTAGATATATATACACATACATATATAAAATATAAATTCAGAATCAAGGCAATGTGTGCTTGCAGCCCAGAAATCCAACTGCATCCTCAAAAGAAGGTCAAGAGAGGTGATTCTCCTCCTCTGCTCCACTCTTGTGAGACCCTGCCTGCAGTGCTGTGTTCAGCTCTGGGGGTCTCAACACAAGAAAGACGTGGACCTGTTGGGATTAATCCAGAGGAGTCCACAAAGATTATCAGAGGGCTGGATATTCACCTCTCCTATAGAGTTAGGCTGAGCAAATTGGGATTGTTCATCCTGGAGAAGGCTCCAGGGAACCTTAGAGCCCCGTCCAGTGCCTGAAGGGGCTCCAAGAGAGCTGGAGAGGGACAAGGGGACAAGGACATGTAGTAATGGGACACGGAGGAATGACTTTAAACTAAAAGAGAGTTGGTTTAGTTTAGATATCAAGAAGAAATTCTTCCCTGTGAGGGTGGTGTGATTCTGGAACAGGTTTTCCAGAGAAGATGTGGATATCTCATCCCTGGAAATGTTCAAGGCCAAGTTGGAAGGGGCTTGTAGCAACCTGGGATAGTGGAAGGTGTCCCTGCCCATGGCAGAGGTTGGAAATGGGTGATCTTTAAGATCCCTTCCAACCCAAACCTTTCTAGGAATCTATGATTCTCTACCCATAGCCCCAAACTTCCATGTATTTAAGTAAGTGAAGGGCACAATCCCCTTGTTCATATTCATAGTGCAAAGAAGAGTCTGCATAGAACTCACAGGACTGCAGCACTTGCAGTGCTCAGGATCCTCCAAGGCCAGCTCTGGTTCAGCCTTTTGCCAGTTGATTGCTGTGATCCCTCCCAAGCTCCTTTTCGGGGAAAAGCAGACAATAGATGCTCCAAAACCCACTGAAGTGATGGAAAGTCTTGGGCTGGAAATCAGCTCTGTGCAAGACCTTCATGTACCCAGTGCTAGTGATTCAGCTCCAGGCTAACAAAGAGACAATAGATTTGTGCCCCTTCTAGCTCTTTGCCAAAAAATCTGCCCATTTATATGCCCTTATTTTATATTAAAGATAAACCTTAGTTGCAAGCTCTGAGATGGGCCCCACATTAGTAACTATCTGTGAACTTCAACAATTTCAGATCAAGTCAGTTTTTACTTCTAATTTTTCAAAAGAAAAGAGTTCTGTAGAATTCCACCCTTCTCATAATTTCCTTGCTTGTGCCTGAGCAGTCCTTGTAGGGCCTTACAAGAGACGTGCACCTGTAAGAATGTGTTCTTGCAGCAATAAAACAAAAGATAACCACATCTAAATGCAGCTAACACTCGTAAATCTATTGTGGATTGGAAGTCCAAGGAGTCAGTCATTATGTATGGACAGTTTTATACTAGGCATGAGTATTGCTTGGCATGAGTCCTTCTTTAATTGCATTATACAAACATAACAGAAAATTGACCGAAAGGGGGAAAACAATTTTATCCTTAGAACACTCTTCTGACTAAGTACAGAGCTTTTAATTAAATTCCCTATACAAAGTGACTGCCTGTCTCTCATCTTGAGCCTAATTGATATCAAAGCCATCCTTAAAATCAATATTTTTTTCTGGAAAAAAGAGCAAATACCCTCTCCACCCCAACAGAATTCAATAAATAATTTGATAGTACTTGACTCCTAACTGTAATCTTTGTCTCATTTGAGCAGAATATAAAGTGAAAATTTGTCCCCACTGCCCCCCAGAATCCCCATTGCATCACAAATCAAGCATCACAAAATGTCACTATTCCTCCTCAGCAGGTCTGCTGTTTCCATTTGTTTCAGCACACCAGGCTGAGTAAGGGAGGAATTTAAAATCTTCAAGTGGCAACACATTTATGTGGCTTTTGTTACCTATTTTATATTTTTCACTTATTTATGATTACTGTTGAAATTGGATCCCATTAGAAGTCTCAGGAAGATCAAAGGCTTGTTAGAGCAGGCAGCAGACAAACCCACACTCCTCCAGGGTTGCTGGGGAGGGTTTGCAGTGCATTGTACCCCAGCTGCAAACCCCTAAGCAGGTGCCTAACCTTACTCCTAGAAAAAATGGTGTGCAAAATGCTGTGCAAAATCCCCTCTCTTTGAGATGGCAAACACCCAAATCAAATACCAGGTCTTGTTCCTCACGTTTGCATTCTCCTCTCCTTTGTCTGTCCTTCTTGCTTTGTGCAGGGACCCTGTCAATCTATCTCACCAGAGCTGGACAGAGAGTTGGTTCTCTTTGCCAGGAGAAGCTTATAAAACTGATGGAAAAGAGCAAGAATATTAAGCTAAATAATAGGGTGGTTGGTTTTGGGGTTTTTATAATTATTCAGCCAGATTTAGTGAAGCACAGAGCTGAAAGCCTGGCATTGATTATTTCCCCACCAAAAAGATGGTCTAACCATAAGTCAAAGCAGAGTCACCACGTGCAGTCCTTTTGCAATGCCTGCTCCTGATAAAAGCAGGAATAATCTCTGCAGAGACCATTGCTTAGCGAGGGAGCATGGACTTGAAAGCTCAGCCCTGATCTCCAGTTTCTCTCTGTAATGTTTCTCTGTTGATACTGGCCCTCAGGGACTCTTGCTACAAGCACAATTTTCTTTCAAGAGCGTATGCTAATCGTGGCATTAGGGGTGTATTTATGATCTCTGGCTGACTGTGGCAGGTAAGATTGGGAGGGAAGTGATACTGAGTCTGCAGACTGATCACACTCATAAAGCATGATTTTGTGCTTCCCCTGCACCGTGACACCCTGAAGCACGGGGGATTAGCATAAAGAGAAACTCGCCTCAGTGTTATTGGAATAAAATTTCATCCACAATCCAGGCAGCTGAGCCAGCTCCATAGACCTGGCAGCGTGTTTGTGCATCAGAATAATGACCTGAGAGCTGGTTTTCCTCAGCAAACAGCAAGGCAGCCCGCTGTCCTGTGGCTTGGGAAAGGACCAAAATTGGGAAAGACTGGTGGCATGGAAATATTAGGTTATTTTATTTCATTGTGCCCGCTCCTTTTTTCCAAGAAAACATCATTCATTTTGTCCTGAAGTTTATTTTGCATCCAAAGTGGTTTCGTGCCCTTGCACCTTCTTGTAGTCAGAATCAAAATCTGCTGGTTGCAAAAGGAGATAGGAGCCAGCTAACCCTCCTGAAACATCTCCTTTTGGGGGGGTTTCTCTCTTGGGGTCTGCATCCCACAGCCCTTTTAAAGCTTTGCTGCTGTCTTTGGCAGATGAGCAGGACCAGGGCGCTGTGTGAGGTGTTTGTGCACACCTGGGGCTGGCTGCAGCTGCTGAGGGGAGCAGAGCCAGGGCACAGAAGGCCCTTGTAGACAGCATGTGTTCAAACTCACCGCCATCCCTCACCCAGCACAAACTTGTTCCAGCCACACACAACATAAATAAAATATTTAGCGGAGCCTGGCCGTACATCTGAATGCCAGAGGAAAGTGGGAAGGGCTGGAAATAATAAATATTGACACGGAAAGTCAGGTGGATGCATCACAGTTTTATAGGCTCTGCTAAAAGATCAGAGCCTGACTCTGCTCCCGGCTGCTGTGGTGTAAATCTGAAATAACTCTGCTGATATTAGAGTCACATCACCTCAAAACTGCCCTGCATGAGCCTCTGTCCAGTGGGGTTGAGTATTTCAATGCTGTCAGGAAGACCCAGACCTCCCCGTTCCCAATTAATATTTATGCAATAGTCCTCAGGCGTCTTCAGAAGAGCCACCATAAAATTCCTGTTGCTGTAGGGAGAGCCCTGAAAGAACAATTTGCAGGCAGTTACCATCATTATTAGACATGGTAATTGAATTAGTAGTTATTTAATTATTATTATTAGTGTAATAAATACTCCTCACCCTCCTTGGTCCTTCAAAATGAAGCCTGAGGGAATCTCAGTAAGTGGGAAGAGCTCCATTTGAAGACATTTGTTAGGAAAACACTGCAATGAAGGAAGAACCAGAGAAAATATCCACAACCACCCAGAAGGTGATTTCTGCACACTCTAAAATATCACAGAAGATGCCACTTCCAGAGGTGTTCTGTGATTCAGGGAGGAGTTACGCTGGGGGCCAAAATTGCTGATTTATATGTACTTATATATACTGGGTTTTGCTTTATCGAATACACAGCATACGGCTCTCCAGTGTAACCAGTTACCTTCTCCAGGGACAAGTTGCTTGGAGTTTGGAGAAACACTTATTTCCTGATGGAGGCTGTGTGGTGACAACACAGCCTGTGAGGGAAAGCAGGTGGAAAGAAGGGTCCATCTTGGCCAGTCTTTCACACGAGCCCAAGAGATAAGTGTTTGCAGTGCAGCATGCCAAAGCCACGCAGGGAGATCTGTCTCCTACCCAAGCTAATGATGGAGCAATGTCACCATATGTGTGGTTAGTTTCCAGCAGCTCCTCACTTTTCCAGCAGGAATGCAGGGTGACAGATTGTATATTAGACAAATTACTCTTCTCTTGAAAGCAGCCGTCTCAGTGATATCCCAGTGCCTTTTCCACTCTCTTCACTGAACAATTTCTGCCCCATCATTCAGAGCTCTGTGCCATAAAAAGGTGGTTGGTGAGCAAGACTCACAGTGCTGCTCCTTAGCTCCCAGCCAGTGCTTCCCAAGCTGTGCCTGGACCACAGCAGGCTGTCATCCATCCTCCATCTCCCTGCCAAGTGGCACGGCCATGCTGGCATCCACATAGGCAAACCCTCTTCTTCTGAAAAGAAAAGGAGGCCACATCCCAGCTGCCTGCTGAGAGCAGCCCTGCAGGCTCCAGCCAGGGAGGGAGGTGACAGCGCTGGTGGCTCCTGGAAGGGGTTTGAGCAGGGCTGTGGACCTGTGTCCAGTCTGGGACGGGTGATGGGGGCATCTCCAGGCATTGCAGGTTGGATTGGTTTCCTCATCTTGGGGCTGCTCCCAGGAAAGTCTCCAAAGAAGCAGATCCATCAGCACTGTGGGACAGTGATGAGGAATCCATGTCCTCAAGGGGAGCCTTAGTGGTTCTCTCAGACAGCAAATTCAGTAGTTGCCCTGAGGGCAAGAACTGGAAGGCAAACAAGCTCCTTAAAATCATCATGTCCCTGGGAACACTTTGGTAGAGACAAACTTTTTTTCACTTTTTTCAGCTTTCAGAGGCTGATGGTGGTTCGCCTTGCAAGCTCAAAAATTTAAGGCCTTTTAGACATTAAAGACTGATCTCAGTTATGAGTTGAACCCTGAGTTCCCAATGGTCATTGCCTGTGGATTCTGCATGAGGGTCACCCAGCTGCTGATGACAACTGTCCTGAGAGGACCCCTCTTGGGCTACCTTCCTTTGAGGACAAACCTGTAGGTGACATCAGCCAGATGTTGTCAGGAGTCTGGTGCTCCACATTACCCTCTGCTCATCTGCAATTACTTTTGGCTCACATTATCCAGCACATCTTCCAGGCACCATCCAAGCCCTCATTCTTGGATTTTCTCTTTGACTATCACTTCTGCCCTTCTCTTTGCTCCCTCCTAAGGCTCCTGCTGCTGCTCTGTCTCCAGGAAATCACTATGGATAGTGCATTGCCCTCTAATGGATAGATTTCAAACTCCTCCATCCACCAGAAATTTTGGTAAAATCCTTAGACCAATTAATGAGGCAAGAGACTTCTAGTCACATCCAGATCTCTTTATATTCCCTGCTTCCCTTGAAGCAAGTAAAATACCTTTTTTTTTCTTTTCTATTTTTTAATAGCACAGACATCAGACTGGATCTTCCAGTTATTTTTATGAAGAGGCAGAGGAAATCTGTGCTAGCATGAACTCTGGTTCCTTCATGTCCATGAATGCTTTAATTGGCTTCAGAGTTAGGAATGCATTAACAAAGCTGATTTCTGTGATTCCATACATCTGGATTTCAGGGTGGGTTTTGGTTTTTTTAGCTTGCCTAATCCTGCTTAAAGTCTTAAGATTTATTTGTATGTTTATAAGACACAGCTTTTCTCATTATATGTATGTTATAGTCACCATTAAAGTAATACAAACAAAAGGAAAAACAGAACGGACTTGCAAGCAGCTGATAATTAATTACTGAGGACTTTTGAAAGGGTGGCTTAGCATCTTAAGCAATTCCTTTTGCTGCCAGATACATGGGCTTGTTTTATAAACTACAATCAATCTGCCATTGGGGGGGAAACTGCAAAATTAACTTAGTCATCTGAGCTCATTTTCAGTTTCAAAAACTGAAAGGCTTTGGAGTATAAAGTACCCTCTTCTTTTAATGTCAGTAAATAAGTTGATTTGTTTATATGGTTTTCGATACAAGTAAACTGCTTGCCATTTAAACAAGTTCAATCAGCTGTGAAAATTGACATTTTTAACCATAAAATCAGACTTTATCCTACCATGATATTAAATATTAAGGAATCATTTAAAGGACAGTATACATTTCAGAAACCTGCCTGGAGAGATGAATGCCAATTTCTGCCATTCAGAACTATGTACAAAAAACCCCACCTCTTGGCTGGAGGCCTGCTGCTCTGTAAAAGTCACTTTACAGACTTATTCCAACATGGTAAATCATCACTGCTCTAAGGAGACATTCAAACTTCACATTCAGCCCTTGCGTGGCAAAAACACAAAACACATCCTCAAAGAGGACGGATGGAAAAAGGGCATTGTGTGCTGGTGCTGTCCCTGATGGCCTGTCCAGGGCTGTGGGAGGCTCAGGCAGAGCTCAGCATCCTCTGCTCCCTGGCCAGGGGTTTTGTAAGCCTGGGGGGCGTCTGTGGAAGTGAGCACTGGGATTTCCAGCTTCCCCTGCTCATCCATATGGCTGCACTTGCAAGTGGCACTTGGAAATGGGACGTTCCTACTATTATTGAGACTTCAGAGGTCTGCACATACTCTTCTGGCCATTATATTCTTTTCTTTTTTCCCCCCATTTCCTTCCTCTTTTTTCCTCCCTGTTTCAATAAAATTTTGGGGGCAAAAACACCCCGTGCTGGTTCTGACCAGGCTTACAACTGACAGAGCTCTTCACAGCTCAACACCCCTGATGTCCTGCCTGGGCCAAAGGGGTCTCATTGTGTAAGGGGCTTCCTTCTGAATAGGACAAAGAAAAACAGCAAAGCACTGGGATTACTGGGCTGCTGAAGGGAGACAATGGGGAAACAAAACTCAGGCCAGAGAGACATTTATTTTTCAGAGGGGCATGGCTGCCCTTACACAATCCCTTTTAAAGCTCTGTGAAGTTTCTCTAACACAATCCAGTCCCGCAGCCAGGCAGAAATCCAGCGCGCTCAAAACCTTTTCATTCCATCTTTAATGTAAAAAATGTGCACTCGTTTACTACTGCAAACTGCAAGGGAATTTAAGGTATAGGAAATTTTAACAGCAGGCTTTGGGATGTCTCTGCTTGAGCATCTCTGGATGTTTCAAGCACAGAATGATGATGGCAGCCAGCTCATTCCATGCTGAGGAGCTATTGCAGAAATCCGAGTGGGTGCAGATTTTGGTGATCTGCTGCCTTCTGACTGAGCACGTCTCTGTCATTCCCTGTCCCTTACTCATTTTTTGCCTTCCCACTGAAATTTTGGCTCTATTTCTCCCCAAAACACCTGAAGATTTTCTGGCTGGGGGCAAGGAGTGGGTACATCCCTCTCTTTCTGTCTGCGGTAGGGATTTGCATCCATGGTGGGGTGAAAAGGGGGTGTTAATTCTGGGGTAATGGGGCTGCTGTTAGGGTCAGAGTTTGCTGGCTGCTGTGGATTCAGGTTATGATGTGTTTTTCCCTTGTAGAAATTTTCTCTGGACTCCCCCCACCACCTCCAGTGCTGGAAGTTGAGCTTGTACCCATCCAGCAGCACTGAACGCTGTCTCACTTGTCACAAGGGCTGGGTATGAGCTCCTCAGATGAGCCTGAGGAATTCATTTCCTCTTAGCTTCCTGCGTGCCAGGCTGTGACTCTCTCCCTGCCCTGGGCATAATGGGAAAAATGCTGGAGAGAGAGCAGTAACTCATCCCAAGAGGCTGCTTGCTATAGGGCTAGCTCTTGGCACTCCTTTGTTCCCCTACAAAGGCATGTGGGGTGGGGGGAAGCCAATCCCATCATAAGTAAACAAATGAGCTGAGTTAAATTTTTTAAATGGAGTCATAAATAAAGAACCATCATTGGAGAAATCCCTAAAGACACTATTTTTGCTAAGGTTCTTTTTTAATGTTGGCAGCTTCAGCAACTTTTGCAGAGATGTCAGAGTAAATAGCCTGCGATCCTACAGCATCTTATAAAAGTCTTTAACAACAAGAAGATTTTTATGCTTTCATATTATATGTGTTCCTAATAGACATTCTGTTCATGTCTCCTCGTTTTATGTAGTGTAGAAAAAAATAATAATCCCTGTCTGCAGCATATCTCAAAATGTACATCTTTAGCAATTTCTGACTTAAGAAAGAAAGAACTAAATGCCTTTTCGACAGAAGATAATCAGGGTTTTCTGGCATTTGGAACATCCCATAGCTTCTGCACCAGCCATAAAAGGGGAGGGAGGGGAAAAGAGGTTTATTCTGTTTAACTTAGCAAACAGAAATTTACTTGAGACTTAATCACACTGTGCAGGTAAATTTCCTGATACACTATTAGAGGGCTCTTTCATCTTGCAGATTAAAGGCTACCTGGGGAAGCTGTTGCACAGTGAGGTGAAGGGTGCATCAACTCTCCTGGCTCAGTAAGTACAAGGAGGCCCATTTCACTTTCAAAGTGGAGTAAATTTTCCTCATGAGTAGAATTACTACAAGCAGCATTAGTACCCTGTGCTATATATTTACAACTTATATTTGGGATAGGGTTGTTTTCCCCCCAGCAGAAGAGATCAAATCCATGATGAAATAAGTAGCCGAAAGCTGGATATCTCAAAATTCAACCTAAAAATGAGCATACACACATAAGCATAGGCATTTTTAGCTCCTGGAACAACTTACCTAAATTCCCCATCATCTGACAGCTTTAAATCAAGTCTGGATATGTTCCTAGAAAATACACTAAATTAGCTAAAAGTCAAGAGTCTGATTCGTGATTCCCATAGGGAGAGTCTGCAGTCTGTATTGTGAGGGAGGTGAGACCAAATGGGCAGAATGGTCTTAGAGATGCCAGAGCCAAAGAACAATATGTTCCACACTGCTCCCAACCAACTGCACCTCCCTGCAGAGGGAGTGACTTCATAAATCTCCTTTATTTCCTTGTGGTGTCAATCTCTTTTTCCAGAGTTGAGTTCCTTCACCACAGCTGGCAAGAAACTTTTGGGCTCAGGGTAAATATAGGTTATCTGGAGCTGGTGATCCCATTTTCTGCACAGGTCCAGCTTGAGGGGTAGGTGCTGCCAAAAGGTGCCCACTTCCTCGGACCACAGTTCCAGGTAATTGAAGGAGCTGTGCTGGCTGTGTAGGGACAGTTCAAGCCTTGCCTGTAGTGCAGCTACATCCAGCCTCTCTGAAAAAGGTCTTTCTCTTTTCCTTTCCATGTTTGGAAACCATCACCAGAAACTCAGTGCTTCCTTTAGTGCTGTAAATAGTCAGACTGCTGCTTCCATGGCTGTGTTTGCCCTGTACAACATTTTCAACATTTCTTTTGTGGATGCCTCTTGTCTTCATTTTAGGCCATTATCAAATCCTTGCAAACTCATGATGGAGATACTTACAACACTTTTCAACGAGATAGGAATCATTGCAGCTACAATTGCATCTGGTTTTGCTGCAAAGGCATGTCCTTTGTACTGACCCTACACAGATAACCTTGGAGACATTGTTAAGGCAGAGTGGAAGTTTGGAAAGAGTGCCTCTGCCAAATCTGGAGCAGTGACTGTAACTGAGATGGAGGCCTGATGAGGCTGGGCAGATCTCCATGCTCTTGAGGGTACTAGAGGCTTGATTAAAGCCAGGGCACCAATGTGGTACTGCATAGTCAAGCCAGATCATTCAGAAGCAGATCTGGCATCTCCCATCACTCCACATGTCCATTTTATAACATTCACAAGACAGTCTAAGGAGGCTGAAGCCTGGGCCAAAGGAAGGCCATCCTAGAAATCAAGGTAATTTCTTGACAAGGCAATCTTTTACACTATGGAATGATTTCCAGTGGCAGCTCTGTTGCTTGGGGCATTTAAATCAAGATCTGGAAACAATAAAAAGCAGCCATAGGCTGTGACCATCCAAAAGGCAACCTCCAGCTCTGTTTCCATTAAAACCATGAACAGAAAAATGGTGGTGGATTTACCATCCTGAGTAATTCTGAGACCATTACTGGCAGATTACACTAGACCTGCTCTGCAAGACTCTACCTAAACACCACCCTCCCTATTCCATAGCTTATGACTGCTACCATGTACTGGGTGAGACACTTTTCTCAACCAAGCTGAACAAAGTTCTTCAAATATTCTGCTGAGCCACGAGGAAGTCATTGTTCCACCAGGATGTAACGAGATTATTTAGATTATCCAGTTCATATCTGTGCTGACCATGCTAGTTTGGCATCCAAGGGCACTTAAGCATTAAGAGGGCTTTTTGCACAAACAGCAGGGTAATATACAAGGTTTTTTAAGTGCTTCTAAAATATCTGCAGACAAATTTATATCTTTAGTGCACAGAGCTTCAGGAATTATCTTGTTGGTTACAGTGTCTTTGAAGCACAGAACATCCTGGATACCAAAAGCAAAAGGCAAGTACCAACTGGAAGTAGACAGAATTAGGGTGGATTGGTTGTGTGGAGATGTAAAGTGAGGCTGGGTTCAGACAAGGACCTTCCTGTTGGATCGTGAATTTCTTGTTTACACAGTTCTGCATCAGCCCTTTCTGATCCAGCAGATCTGTTGCAGCTAAGCCACGTGTGCCTGTTTATAAAGGTTGGTAAAAAAAGAATGGGGAACTCAACAGCAAGCAAAAGCACAGACATCCCTTGCCCACTCCCAGAATTGAAGAATATGCAACTGCAGCAATATACTGGGGACCAGACTTAGGTTCCCTGGACAAAGTAACTTTTATATATTGTAGTTCTAATAGTTACAATTGGCAGATATGGAAACTCCAGTGGGTCTATAAAAATCACAGATCTTCTTAAAGGGCCTTTGAAGAAAGCAGAAACAAATATACTGAATCTGGGTGGACTTCCTGGTTTGTCTCCCTTCTGTTTATCAGGACCCACACCCTGTCTCATTCCCTTTATGCTCTTTATACATCAAATGGCTAAACAGCTACTGTGAGTAAATCTGTCATTAAGACCTCACTTACCTTTTAGACCAACTTTCCTGTTGGATGCAATTTGTGGGATCCTAACTTTGCAGACCTAAGGCAGCTTGAGTGAATTGTGTTGATATGAACCAAAGCTTCTGCATTTTGAAATGTTGCAAGAAAATAATCCCATCTGTACTTGGGAGCCTGTAGCAGCCTGACCTACTGTTGTCTTTTGCAGTAATTATGGAACTGCCTTGGTATGGAGCTGCATTTTGGCTGAGCTAAAGCTTAATCCCCATAGCTTTCAGGTCCCTTGCAAGATGAGATTTATAAAACCAGTGGAAAACTCTGCATTTTGCTTTTTAATGATTTCTAGGAAGACTGACCTCTTAATGACAGCATCTCCTACTGCTTTCAAAACATCTCCAGTCTTCTATACTTCAATATCCCTGTAAGTTTCCAAGCTGATAGGAAGGTATTTTTATATAGCTCTTCCCTGATTTTTGGGCATTTCAATTTTCTTGTTAAGTACAGGAAGACCAAGAGAAGGTTGCTGTCATCTTCCAATTCAAGCTTTGCCCAAACTCCTGACAATGAAATGTGGTGTTGCCTGGTTTCTTCCTGCACAGAATTTAAGTGGGATACAAAGAAATCTTCACCAACATGAAACAAATAAATTTCCCTGTTGCTTATTTTTACTGTATTTTGAAAGTATAGGCAAAGATTTTTTTTTTTACAAACTGGATTTCCAAGGATCTGGGTTTGAGATATTAATACAAGTTACTAAGGGTTTTCTAAATGCTAGTCTCCTCTTTCTGTAACTGGTGAGGTTTGCTTAGTAGTTCTGAAAAATCAGATCCATTGCTAAAATGTGCTGCCAGACAGAATTTGATATCTATTGTTAAAGTTCATTAGACTGAAGCCAAAAAAAAAAATCCCCGTCTGGTTTGGTGCAAAGCTCTTTTTCCCCTGAGCGCCTTTGGCTATGAATTCTGCATATTCTAATTTTAAAGTATCATTCATTTTCTATTTGGTGATAAATGCTTTCCTGTGTAAGAGTCTTTTGATTGCTCTGCTAATTAAAGTGGATAGCTTCCTTTTATGTTAGATGGCTGGGCTTCTGGGTAACTGCAGTTTGCAGGGAACAGCCAAGGTTACATGGCAATGTTTATTACCTTTGCTCTCATCACCGATGGGTACATGTTCTGCAGCTCCAAATTCTCAGTGAGAAAATGAACTAAGAAAATGAGGAATTTGTCATTTTGGAAGCTTTTTAGTCTTCCTTTCCTAGAAATGGATTTTTATCTCTTTGCTTGCCCAGCTTCATTACACTTTGAGAAAGTTTTGATTACTTAAGTGGCACAGAGACAGAAGTGGGAATGGAACTTCCATGTTATCCTTTTTTTTGTTCCCTCTGAGCCTATTTTGGTCAGTATAGATACTTGTGATAGCGCCACATGAAAGTGCTTGGGAACTCACTCTTTTTGTGAATGTTGTTTTAGTTGCCAAATGACACTGCCTTCTCTTCTCTGCACAAGAAGAGGAGAATCCTCTCTCTTGATCTGAACTGCTCTGGCAAGTGCAGGAGACTTGATATGAAATATTAGACAAAACACCCAGAACAGGACAGAAAGTGAATATCTATGTCCAGTCAGGGCAATCTATTTGGAGGAAAACCTCTGTGGGTGGAGCTCCAGCTACCACCCAGGTTGTTCTTCTGGGCTGGATGTATTTGAAATAGCTCAGGTGAGTATCTGACCAAGGGCACTGTGATAATCAGAGAGAATTACTGTGTGAGAAAAACTCTTTCCAGTGAATGGGACTTACTGAATGCACAACAAAAGGTCAAGGGGAAGATGTGGAAGTTTTGGGGTCTTTCTAGAAGGATGCTACATAGATTTTCAGATGTGTGTTCCTGCAGGTCTGTAACTGTGATGATGTGTCTGTGTTGAGTGTGCACAGGGTTTAGGAGTGCTGTTAAAATGTGCCATTGGGATCTTTAGCTGCTTTCACACTGTCAAGGTGCTGATGGTATGGAAGTGTTTTTGGTGAGAGGGAAGGTTCCTGTTGGATTTAAAGTCTCTGTAAGATGATCTTCAGGAATCATATGGTGCAGGAAGGGGTACAGACCATAAAGGCCACCTCCAGAGCCAGTGGCTAAAGGGATCTTAGACTCAACAGTAAAACTTATAGACCAAAGTTTGTGTTTAGTCTTGATGACAGCTCTTAAAGAAGCTCTGCCAATTGTCTTCAAGAGAGATTTGGAGATATCTAGAGGCCTGGACTTCCTCTTCTTCTCTGCATACTGATTATCCCTTTCAGACCCCAGTTTCCCCTGTCCTGAGAAGTGGCATAAATTGTCAACCTTGCAGATCCCTTCAGCAAGGGAAAGCCACCATGGATGCAATATCTGTGGAGAGGGCAGCTTGTTTCAGACAGACCCCTCAAGCAGCAGGAGCCATAAAGTGAAAACCCTGTAACAGCATCCTTTTCAGACTTCATGGGAATAGAGGACACCCAAACTGAAACTATTTAGGTTTGAATGCTTTGATCCTCACAGGACTTCAGGTAACCTGACTTGTGAACAATTAAATCACCCTCCCAAACTGAACAGGCTTTTGAGGTGAAGAGTTTGGAAGGTAATGTGTGCTGATACCTCTATAACCATATCTTCTGGTTATCATGTGAGGGAAAATATAAATCTAAAAAGAATTTTGCCCTGTTATTGGGGATGTAGCTCTATGCCTGCCCAGGCTAAGGTGCTGAGGTGCAAGGTGAGATCAGCCCTGCCCTACATGCAACCTTCCCCTTTGTACCTCCAGCAGCAGACTGCATGGCACATTGCATTAGATATAAAGCTACACTACTTCAATTTGTCTACAGTAACCAGGATTTTCTTTTTATAACTCAGATAGCACATACTGTCTATATGATTTCCCTAGAACCATCTTTCCTGTTCTCCCTGAGGCAGAGCCACTGTGTGAATCACCAGCAGGATTAAAGAAGCTGCTGTAGTCTTCATGTTCTTCGCTTCTGCAGATGTGCCCCTTCCTTAGGAACAGAAACAGAGCTCAGACCCCAGGAACCTGCACAACACAGCCTCCAGTCTTGTTTACACAGTTTCCCATTTCTAGGAGCTGAAAGAAAGCCATCACCTCCACCTGCAGGGATGCCAGCACACTGTAAATAGGAGGGATCATGACTCTTACTCCATGTTTTGTATCTGCAATTGCAGTGACAGATGAACATTACTACATCTTCAAAGCCAGGACATTCTCAGGTGGGTGCCTTTGAAATTCCCCTCCTTACACACTGGGGGACAGAGCTCAGGATTTTTCCTTTGGACCATCCCTACCCACCAGCTGTCATTGCTGAACAGTGAGTCTGACTTTTTCTACCTTGTTCTGAAGCCTCCTTTAAAACATGGAGGGACCCAGGGGAAAAAAACCACACTGCAACAGACATGAGTCCAACACCCTTTTGCTCTGTCTGTAATGGCTGTAACAAGCTGCCATTCATTACAGTCTTACATGGAAAACAAATGTTGTTCATTTTCCAGGTATCCTCTTGTGGACAGGATGCTGTCTGCCCTGTGGAAGTTAATTTGCTATTTTAGAAGTGCCACTTCAGGGTAATATGCTGCTAATAGGTAGCCAGCAGGTCCTGAAAACAAATATTCAACCAAATAATTCTAGAAAGCAGAATTTCTCTGGATACTATGGAGTCCCCATGAATCCTCCTAATAATGCATTTTAAGCCTGGCTGCATTGGTTCACTGCAGTCGTAATTCCAGAGCCCCTGTAGAGCTGATGTGGATCAGGGGAGCTGTTTAACAGATGGTTTCATTCAGAAGCTGGATAAGAAGAGCTGCTTGTTAGGTACAGGGCAAGCATCTGTGTGAGGATTTTTTGAGTGTTCAGGTAGCCTTTCAGCTCAGCACATCCCTGTCTGAGTCACCAAGGTTAGGCATGGGAGAAGAGGCTGAGGCCAAAACTCTGGCACCAGCACGTAGATGAGAGGTTCTTGCACACCCTGGGGAGGGTGCTGCTCTCCAAGTCCTCAACCAGGGTTAGAAGTCCCTTTCTGTGATTCCCTGACCTTATTGTGGGATGACTACTGTAAAGTCTAGTAGAAACGTTTTATTATTCCCTGTTTCTTTTTAGCATAGCCAAGATCTGCAGCCTGGTATGTTTGTTCTGAATGACTGACTCTCCCTCCAAGGGTAAAGCCATTACAATCATTTGCAGCTCTGCTCAAGACAGAAAAGCTGGACTTGCACAAACCAGGTTCAAGATTTCTTGAACCAAGTGAGGGGTTCCCATGGGAATTGCACCCTCCATCAGTGAGACTTTCAACAGAGGTGCATGTAGACTTTTGGTCTATTCTTGCCTTGGATTCCTGCCATAGGGTCATGAAGGGCTTAGGTTGGAAGAAACCTTAAAGATCATCAAGTTCCAGCCCCCCTGGAATGGGCTGGGACACCTTCCACTATTTCAGGTTACTCAGAGCAGTGTCCAGCCTGGCCTTAAACGCTTCTATGAATGGGACACACAACTTCTCTGGGAAACCTCTGCCAGGTCCTCACCACCCTCACAGGAAAGAGGCGAACTTACCTTCATACAGGTGTGCCCTTGTCTCCTCCAGTTCTGGTAACCACTGGAAATGAAAGCCTTGTGCCATTGTGGGGATTTTGCCTCTTCTGTGAGAAGATAAACTCGTGGTCAGACCCACAGCTGTGTGTTTGTGATCAAGGGGAAAGAGTTCTCATTGACTTTGATGAACATTTGTTCGTGTTTCCTACCATGCAGCCCCAAGAGGTAAGAAACAAGCTCTGGAAGAAGTGATGTTTGATGTTCATATCCCACCAGTAATTGCTCATTATGGCATGCAGAACAAAGTGAGCTGGATGATTTTCCCTTGATGTGGACACTTTTTCTATAGATTCTTGGTGGCACCCTTGCTAAAGGTCAGACAGACCCCATAAATGCATTGCTAACACTGTGAACAGCACCACGAGGAGAAGGTGAGTTTGCTGTAGCAGGAGTGCAACTGTAAAGAATTTCAAATCAATATAGGTCTAATCTAAGTTGAACTGAGCTTTAGGGATTAATTAAATCTTAATTACAGATCAAACCACACAGCCACAGTTATTTCTAAATTCAGAGGATGATCATTCATGCGAGCGCTGGAAACTAAATATCACCTTTTTGCATTACTGTTATTAAACACTACACATTCATAACCTTTTCAGTTGTAAATTTTTAATGTGTGCAGTTATACTTTTAATTAAGACAAACTCTTAGGGACACATTCTACTACTGTTATTTACCTTGGGCCCTTTTCCATCAGGAGTTCTCTTAACTTCAGTGGGCTGGTTTGTGTGATAGAGGCACTATTAATTTATATTTATTTTTGGAACAGTGCATAGCATGTTAGACCATATATTCAACAAGGGAGCGTTTGAATCCAAAATAACTTGAAATGTAGGACTGACAGGCAAGAAGACACAAACTAATAGAGAGAAAAGAGCAATACAGGAAAAGGATGGAAAAGCAAGGTGGTAAAATTTATGGCTAACATCACTCCTGTGTCCACAATAGGTGATAAAGAATTTCTGAAGGTCACAACTGAAATAGGTGAGTGGACAGTGCAAAGGGACCTGACAAGTCAGTATTAGCAGCAGCCTTATTTTGTGGGCTTAGCTGTGGATCAAGGTCTTACTTTGTTAGGCACCACATAAACCTACATCAAGGTGAGAGACCTTGCCCTGCTATCCTTCAGTTAAACAGTTGCTGTTGAATGGAAAATCATCCATAGACAAGGGGTAGCAAGGAATATGAGAATGCTTATCAGCTGCAGATGCAGCACTGTCATAAGACTGCTGCAGTGATAGATGGCAGGAGGTCTCAGGGTAATTTAAAGAGACTTCAAAACGTTTACAAGAAACTTGTACTAATCACAAAGACTTTAATTAAGGAAAAGAATCCTGAGATATGTTAACTTATATTGGCTCAATACCCTCTATGGGGGCTAGTGAATGTTTATCTCTGCAGCCACTAACCACAGGTGCCTCCTCCACCCTGGAGGACCTGAACTGCTGGCAGCAATGGGAGGTAGTTTGCAGCTCCCTATCTGGAGTATTGCACTGGAAATATGAGCTCAAAGGGCGAATGCCCTTGCAGAAAGCTTTAGAAACAATGGATTATCTTTGTAACAGCACTGACCAACAGAAAATATTTCTAAATCATTATTGCTCCTTTCTCACTTAAGTTTTCAGCTCGGGTGCGGCTTCTGTCAAACAGGCAAACAAAAGGTTAGGATGTGTAGGAAATGGGATGGAGTAAATTTCAGTGTGGTATAAAACCAAGGCTTCTCTCTCATCTGGAATGCTATAAGTCACTGCCAAGGGGATTAAAGGATGTTCAGATAAGGATGACAAGAATAATTTGAGACTTGGGGGGGAAAAAAATCTTATATGGAGAGAGATTGAAAAGATAAGTGGTGTTTACTGTGGAAGGGAGCTAAATAGAAGGGCTGTGATAAAAGCTCGTGCTGTCAGGCCTGTGGCAAGGGAAGGAGGGGGAGTGGTGAAAGGAGCCCAGGAGGTGTGAAAGTGCCTGAGCCTGCAGGCAGAGGGGCTGCTGAGCCCACTAGGGAAGGCATCAGGCAGGGTGATGGCAGAGCTGGGAGGATCAGGAATGAGCCAGAAATCCTGCTAGGCTGGAGGATGTGAGAGCTCCAAAGGGAAGGGAGCTCATGTTCAGGTGTTTCTTTTTACACAGTGCAAAATGAAAGAGTAGAAGGCAGGAAATTCAAGATTAGATGTCACCATGGAAAATGTGGTGGGTTGGTGGAGCTCAGTTCCATCAGATGTTGTAGTGGTCAAGGACTCAAAGAGATTTAAGGAGGGACTGACCATTCCTGTGAGGAGTTAAAACCCGGTTCTGCTACAGTGAACATGAACAGACAATTTAGAGTATTGGCCATCAGTGAGTGCCACCACCCTCACTCCAAACAGGAGTTAAGCATTTCCATTCCATCTCATTCAGAAAACCATTTCAGCAGGAGGCCAAATTAAGTTTATCCAAAAGCATTTAATTTAGCTTCAGTAAGACAGTTATCCTATATTAGATAAATACCCACTGGATTTTAAGAGCATATTTATTTGAAGATTAACTGCAAGGCAGAGTTGTTTATCCAGTGGAACAACTGGATTAATGAGTTGAAAACTGAAGCACCTATCCTATTCTTCTACAACTGATGGCCAAGCTTTGATACTTCTATATTTTAATTTATCCTAAGACACTTCTCTTGTGCTTCTCCTGCTCCTCCTGTCCAAGCAAAGCTGCTGGCCTCAGTCTATCCAGCTTCAGAACAGGGAACTCAGTTAAAAATGGCTCAGTAGGATCAATGAGGATAAAGAGCTCTTTGGGATGCAACCTGGGATCTTTGTTCTCCTTCTTGCCCTGCTCCCAGGACCCATCTCTTCCAATTGTTCTGCTTTACAGGATGCCTGCAGGCCTCAAATCTTTATTCTTCAGCTTCCTCCAAAACTTCAGTCTTTGTTTTGCAGTAAGTTTGTATCCATTTGTCCAATAATATTCCTCAAAGCAAATTCTTTCAGTTAGCCAAAAGAAGCATGTTCAGTTCCTTGGAGGTATCTGGCCAGTGCCATCAGAAATGGTCAAACTTCTTCCACTTGCTGCTGCAGAGAAGTATAAGTAGATTTTATATGGTGCTGACTTCACTCAAGTGTCCTGGATATCCCTACATCCATTTACCACATACCTATTTAACAACCAAATTATGCATTTTTGTGTCTAATTAGATGCCTCCTCCTTCATTTGGGGATATGAGAAATAGAATTTGGGATGTGAAAGCACTATGGCTGTACATTTAGGCTTTCAAAGCAGAGGAACCAAGTTTCAGGTCCTGTTGATTTTTCAGCATATTCTCTGAATTTGTTTGAAAATATCAGCCTTGTTCCTTGCAAGGCCACAGGTAGCAGCACTCCATAGCATCAACAGCATCCCAAACTAGCCAAGACAGCCTTGCCTGAGCCAGCTCAAAGGGCTGCTTTAATCACAAGAGCAGCAAAATTTTCACCTCTACAAATCAGTGACAAGAAAATAAAAATCTCCAACATACCTCTAATCAGGGAAACATGAGGGGGTTTGTTGCTGTTTTCACAGAAAAGACAACATATATTCCAGACCAAAGATGTGCAGCAGACTAGTCCTTGTGGGTGTTAGTAAAATGGATGTAACTTTAAATTTGGTGCTAGTTTGACTGGAGTTTTCATCATCGTTCTCCATCCACTGAAACCTCTCATTTTTTATGCAATGGCACATAAAAAAATGATGAATTAGTTGGTAAAACAAGAATAAGCAGTAGACTATGAGAAGGGCAAGGAATTAGTTTGGGAAGATATGAATCAGTTGAGTTGAACAGTGACTTCTTTAGGGGACAAAAGATACAGATAGATCTTGACACTAGAGGTAGAAGGGAGGGAAAGAAATGTGTTGGTGACATCAAGCTGAGAGGCATTATCAGTCCTGAAGGGGCTCCAGATATCCTACAGGAATGTCTGGATGACCTCGCAGATTAAAACAGCAGAAAGGGGGTGAAACTGCAAACCCCGAATGCATTTTGCATTAATTCCTGACATAATCAAAGATTCTGTGGATTTGCTGAGATTGCAGACCCAGATGCATCAGTTAATCGTGAGATGCCTGAGCTACCAACATCCCATCACGTCATGTCAGGCTAAGACAAGCCTGTGATGCATCAGGAGACATTTCTAGCAAAGCTGCAACTGCATTAATGCCACTGCACATGTGGCTGGTGAAGCCTCCTCTGGAGCAGCATGTACAATTCTCATCCCTGGTGTTCAAAACTGATGAATTCAGACAGAGACAGGATGGATCACTGACCAGGGAAACATCAAACTGTCCTGCAAGAGCAGATTGCAGATGTGACTCCTCCTGCCTGGGAAAGACAGATGTACATAATGATGGCTTATAGACCTACCAGGAAGGTAAACATTAAGGAGGGAATAGACCTGTTAGCCTCAAGGACAACACTCTCAGGAGAATAAACAAGAATGAATTGTCCATAAATTTAAGGAAGTAAGGAGGAAGAAGAGTTCAAGCAACAGAAATGAGTCTGTAGCAGCATCTTCTCTAAGCCATGGAGGGAAACCCCTGGCTAGGTGTAATTTGGAGCATGATCATTTCTGAAAAGGAAAATATGGAATATCTGCTGCTGTAGGGACTTATTTAAAATAAAAGAAAAGAAAAAAAAAGAACCCATATAAAACAAAACAGAAGCACCTTTAAAGCTTGAAGAGCTTTCTTTCTTTTCCTTTTTTTTCAAGTCCACTGCCCACAATTAATATTGCATGGATATGAAGGGGGAAGATAACAACCTTCTAAGCAGAACTCCAGAACCCACACTAAAAGTAAGTCCTCACTGACATGCAGTGCTGCTGTTGCTTAACTGTTCTTCATACACTGAGCTCAAGAGATTCATTTCTCCAGGCATTCTACAAGTGCATAACTGCAGTCCCTGCTCCAAAATCTTACAAACTAAGGCAGGACCTTTTGTTTTGTTAAAAATATTTTATGGTGTCTCAAAATATTTTCCACAGGGGGGCCAAAGTACTGAAATAAATTCAAAATATGCTTTTAGTGTTCAGCTGATATATTAAAGTGGATTATAGAGATGTATCATAGGAAATTATCCTTGTGCTTTAGTTCCATTAGCCTACTTTAAACATCAGTATTAAAAGCAGATACTTACTTAAATACCAAACTGTGCCTGGGTTATAATCTGCTTCTCTGATATCATAGATCATTTGCAGGCCACAAAGCCCCTTTGATCTCACAGAATGCTCAACTGAACTTAAAAGGAAATTAAATGCAGAGCTCAATTTTTCATTAAATTGTCACCCACTGTTTTAGAGTTATGACTCTTCAGATCTGTTTCTTCTAACAGGTGGACAAACAGAATGTTAATGCTGTGGTATCTATGGAGTTATAAAATCTGCACCAGCCAAGAGATTTTCTAATTATTATCACTTCTTTATTAGCAAGGCTAAAGCCTCATTTTTCATAATAGCCCCAGGACACCCTAAAACACCACTGAAAAATCAGGTCTTTAAAAAACTGGGGACAATTCTGTAACCTCTGATGGTTTAAAGCAATGAGAGCTGAACACATTTTATAAAATTGGAGCCACAAAGATCAGGGCTTATGTGCAATTAAAGAAGTCCTTAATGGGTGTTTTGCCCTCATAAAAAAATGGCAACAACTCCTTAAGACCTGCAACACAGTCTCAGACTTTGATTGTAAACCCAAAACCGTGGCATGAATCCTTGCAGGTGCTTTTGCCGAGGGACATTCACAGGTAAAGAACAAACCTCCCTGAGAATTCTCGCTGTGTCTCACCTGGCTGGAGTACAGGAATTGTTTTGCACCCTAGGAGCATCTCCAGCTCCCCAAAACACCGGCTGTGCAGGGACTCTGGGAGGCTGGGCTGGGCAGCTGGGTGACAGCAGCCATAGGTGTGTGCTGCATGACTCCCTTGCTATCTCACCCTCAGAGAAAAGATCTATTGCAGCTGCACCAAGACAGCCTTTGGTGTCTTTAATACAAACTGCGGCAGGTCCCCATTTTCAGCTTGAAAGCCCGTGGGCTTTGGCCAGGACTGTGGTGGTAATAGATGGGCTCATCCTGCTGCCTATTAAGGGCACAGTCAGATGCTGCAGATACAGGAGACTGGCTGGAGGGGAGAGGAGATTAGAGCTCTCCTGTTGAATGCAGCCATTAGGAACATCCATCCTTTTGGACAGGGGTTAGGGTCAAGATGTGCTAAGAGCAAAGCAGAATTAAAAACTGAGTTGGATCTGTGAACTACCTGCTCTCCAAACTCCAGTTTTTACCTTGCAGAAAGATGATGGTGAAGGAGAATGACTGCAATGAACGAGGCTACTCTCTGTAGCACTTTGTCTGAATTAGGAACACTTCTCTGCCTTTCATTTCTTTGTTTGTAGTTAGACTTTGCTTTAAACAGAGGTTTTGTTTTGTTTGTTTATTTTATTTTATTTTATTTTATTTTATTTTATTTTATTTTATTTTATTTCTAATTGCAGCAGTCTTTAAATTGGAGGAATTTTGGGTGGGTTCTGTCAGGTCCAACAAATCCCGTTCTTGGAAATCTGGGGCTTCATGACACAGTTTTGAAGAAATCTCACTCAAGAGATTTCAGAAAACTTTCTGTTTTGAGAACTTGGCTGAGCTTTTGTTTGTTCACACAGGCATCCCTCTCTCCCAGGAAATGGGTTTGGATCTAACATCTTCATCTGTGCACAGCCTGGCTGGCTCCTGGGCTGTTAGGAACAGCACTGCTAGCTGTGTTTATTGCTTTTGTACCAGAACCATTAACAAGTGAAGGGCAGAAGATGTTTTCAAACAGCACAAGGAAAGAAATGGTGAGGATGTCTGGTCCTGTGTGGGGAGACAGACACCTCTTTTCATCCAGTGAAAACACAGCTGTTATTTCCCAGAAGACTTTGGAACTACCAGGCAGATGCTTTTATTACAGGAATACAGTCAATGCTAGTACAATAAAAACTGAAGGCAACCTTTCCTCTGAGCCAGAGAGAGAGAAGACTCTCTTTGTGTGCCCTCTTTACACAGAGAGTGTGGCAGGAGCAGTATTTTAGGATGCTTTGGCAAAATCAGGATGAAGGTGTATGAATTCCATGTCCAAGGCCTATTGGGAAGCACTGTTAGTTGAGTATCACAAAAGATTGCAATTGAAGACTGTCAGTCAAGGCTGGTTTTAGCTGAACCCTGGAGAGAGTAGAAGCTTCAGCTGTAGCCTAGTGGAAAAAAAAACTCATAAAGTTGCCTTTTCCAGATATATATCTGCAAGATTGCAGCTGTACTGGAAAAATATTCCTAACCAAAGGGTGTTAAGTGGATCACTCCTGAGAAATATCCTCTCCTCTTGGCACAGGACACATTGTCCACATTCTCATTTTTGACAGGATGAGAGGACATAGCCTCAAGCAGCACCAGGGGAGATTCAGGCTGGATGTGAGGGCAAATTTCTTCTCAGCAAAGGTTGTTAAACATTGGAATGGACTGCCCAGGGAAGTGGTGGGGTCACCATCCCTGGGGGTGTTCAAGGAATGACTGGACATGGCACTCAGTGCCATGGTGGAGCTCACACGGTGGTGGTCAGTCAAAGATTGCACTCGATGGTCTCGGAGGTTTTTTACCCAACCTGAATAATTCTGTGATTCTGTGACACCTGAGCAACAGCGATTCTACTGACATAGACTTGGTTGATTCTGATGGAATTTCTTTATCTGATTGGTTTGGAAATCTTTCCTTAATTAGTAAACCAGTGCTAAAGGAATAGCTCCAAACCCCTTTTGAGTTTCCTAGGGCTCGGATCAGCTCCCGGTGGCATTATCCTCCAACAGGGGTGAAGATGTGGCAAGACTAAGAGTTTCTGTTGAGATCTTTCTCCTGACCACCCATCCAGCCTTATCAGGACACGCACTTGCACTCACACAAAGAGAACATCCCTGGCTAGAAGGCAGCCTTAGGAGGAGGCTGAAAAAAAACAACAGATGTATGCAAATATAGCGGAAGAGAAAGATAGTTAAAACTAGCTTGAAAATACCTTGGACCTCTTGACCCCTGCCCTATCCCTGCTGCGGTGGTTTATCTATTGTGTGCAAACAAAGAGCAGGGAGGAGCAGCTTTAAAAATGGCACTGCAGTCAAAGGACTTCCAAAAAATTCTTTACGCTTAGTCTCCATTAGTCTTGTAATGTTAATTAGGTCTCCTGGGAAGTAAATGTTCTTCCAGGACAGCCTTTTTCTGGGAGGCAGAGTATGGATGGGAGGGAAGATGATCATTCTTTGGGAACAGTAGGCTCAGAAATCCCCTCTGGTAATTGACAGATCTGGCTTACTCGCAGGTTCCCCAGGACAATACCTGTCTATCTGGGTGGGAGAACCAAAACCCAGGAAATCCAGCAGCGATAGTTAAGTCTTTTTTTGTGTGCTCATAATTTTTTAACTTCAAAAAATGATGTGCCCTTACAAGCCAGCCCTTACCCTCTGGTGGTTGGAGGACTCCTTAGGGCTCTAACATCAGTGATGTGTTTGATAAGTTTAATACTTAGGTTCAACTAGCTAACTGCCAATAATTAGCACTTAACTGGAATTATTTGGCCTCTGAAAGTGAGAGGAGATACTCATCACACAGGGATGCTGCAAGCTTCCAAGTGTGTCTCATTCAAGTACTTCAAAACCTGTGAGCAGGAAAGGCTCCACCCAAGGGGATCATCATTTGCACCATGGTGCTTGGAGGGTCTTGATCCATTTAAGCATTTCCAAGGAACAGTTTACTGACAAATCAAAAACTTTACACCATCTTCCTGGCTCAGGAGAGCAAAGCTACCACTATATTATATGACTATACCACATAACCTCCAGACAGAATACGTTATTAGGATTTATTAGGTTATAATCCTTTTTTGATTAAAAATTATAAATCAGCTCATGTTTGATGTTAACCCATAAATGCACAGCACATGTCAAGCAAAGCACAGTGTACATGGCCCCTGGGCATGCATGGAGGCGCCCACCCTGCTGCTTCCATCGCTTTGCACAAAATAATGGACCCGATCAAAGGAGTGTGGCCCTCGCTGTGTCTGTGTCGGGGCCGTGGCTTTCAAGAGGTTAACTCTCAGAGATGGAGCATGCTAAGCTGTTGCGTTTGATTTATTGTCCCTCCTTTGTTCTTGCTTCTCCTTGAAACATAAAAGCTTGCAGCCCACAGACTCTTGACATTTCTTTTAAATGCTCTTGTCATTCAGAAATTGCCACAGTCATCTCCTGCAACTTTGCACTTAGTGTTCCCAGCCTGTTTGGGGTTGCTTGCAGAAGTTGAAAAGGAAATACGAATAGATTACAGGGCTCAATCCAGCAAGGTGGAGAGTGTCCCAGCTCTGAACCAGTAACACTCTTAACCATTTACTTAACTTCCAGGGTGGGAGTAGTCTGACAGAGCTGTGTGGCCGATAACTGAATTATAACCTTGACAATGAGGTGCTGAAGAAGTCTGCAAAATAAAGAGCCACTCAGCTACCGGGGGCAGGTGAGCTGGGTGGGAATTTTACAGGATCTTATTGATTAAGCAGCACAACTGTGGCTTGCACCGGAACTTGCCACTTCAATGCTTTTCTAAATATCTCCCTCTGGGATCTGAGGTCAGGTTCCTGGGCACTTTGAATCCCCTCCTGCACAGCACAGCTGCTCTTCTGCCCATCCTGACCATACCACACAGGTCTCCCTTTCTCTGGCAGGTGAGGGATGAAGAGTCCTTCAATGTGCAAGACAATTCAAAAGGCTTGGAACTTATTACCCCAGACCCAAACAATTCCATGGGAAACTCATTCTCTGGGCTTTGTATCCATCTAGGGTTAAGAATAAAAGTTGAGGGCTAAAATAGAAGTTAGGAAAGTCCTGAACTTTTGGGAAAGCACCTTTATTTGCTTCAAAGCAATGCAGGAATGCCAGGCTGCCAGGTGGAGCTTTCATACCTTTATGAGCCATTGAACTAACAGCATATTTTTTAGCTCTATTAGCTACATATATAAACAGTGATGGAACTAATCAGCTTGTAAATGGCTCCACACTCAATATGAAAACAAGCATAACATCACCTTCAATATTGCCTCTGAAAGGCAGCCAAAGAGAGGGAAGACACTTCACTTATCTCCTGACCTTAGTGGAGCTGTTGATCCCAGATAGTGTTTGGGTTTGGTTTCTCACCTGTTGAGAACCTTGTCCTCCAACCAATGCTCATGTCCAGGATAAATTCTCTGTGAACTTGTCCCTGTAAACGTTTATTTTTTTCTTTTCTTGGATATTTTATGCATTTATCCTTTTTGGTGAAATTTATGTTTTTGTGACTTATGCTTCCAAAATCCTTTTCATTCAGCCCTGAGCTACAGTGAGCTTGAATACTAGCCAGGTCTTCCAAGGACACGTGGAACTCGTATTTCCTAGTTGAATCCTGACAGTTCACTGGGCAAGATAGTTTTTTTCCTGTCTCACACACACTGTAAATTGGAATAAAAATCTTAAGTTTCTCTGGTTCTTTGTGGCTGAATGTAGCAGTTGTTTCAATGAAAAGGTCATGCAAGAAAAGCAAGGCAGGGTGGTGGCAGATGGGGGTTTCAGACATCCCCTGACAGATGAAAGGAATGGACCCAAGTTCTCAAATTCTTGGGTAAATGATTGAAGACAAGATATCCATGGGAAATGTGGTCCCTTCTCTTTTCACTCTAGCCTGTCAAACGCAGTGCTGCTGGAGTCCAGAGAGCACCTTACTTCTGGCTAGGGCATCTTGGATATTTTGGGCAGACAGGAGTGTGGGTATGGGGACAACATACACACAAGATACCCTGTGGGTACAGGGGACAACAGAACTCCAGAGAGTCTCCTCAGATGAGTTTGTCAGGGAAATGGAGACACAGCTTTGCAGGCACCTTAGTGGGATGGCTTTATTATTTTCCCAGATCTCTCAGTTCAGCTGAGGTGTCTTTATTCTGTGCAACTGCTGTTTTAAATGTTGCCCTTAGGGATTTGCAAGATGAGGCCTCAGGTGGCTTCAGGAAGCTGTGCTGCACTGGAGAGGCACAGCTTTGTCTCAGAAATCCTGGGTAAGATAGCAGTGACAAGTGACATGAAAGGTGTGTTTTGCATGATGTACGTGGAAAAGCCAATTACATGTAATTAATGTTGGTTAAATGCTTTGAAGATGAAAAGCTTTTATAGAAGTGTGATTAACATCTCTTCTGTCAAAATGATTGTCTTTCTAATGTTTTAAGAAGCTTAATAGCATGCTTCAGCTTTTCAGTGTTTATCTCTGAGATGTGATGACCCCATGGAAAGCATTCTCTGAAAAACTATATAAGAAAGGCCTTCAGTGGGAGTTGATGTTGGCCACAAACCAAGAGTAAAGACTGAGACACTGTGGGATAGAGATGATCTGCCTGCTGACAGCTCAGTATCTTGCAGAAGTCCCTAATCACCAAACCAGTTGAACAATGCTAAAGTATTGTGTGATACAAGGCTTTAATTGTGAGTGCTCACTGCAGGATGGCTCATGGAGCCTATGGAAAGATGGCATGTGTGTGTTGGATCCACTTTTAGAAGGTGCATGGTAAGGTGTGCCAGCTCAGGCTTAGCAGGAGCCCAGAACCTGGCACAGGCCTGAACTGACACCTCTAAATGGGAATTTTACCACCAGTTACAATGAATTCAAGAAATGACTACATTTAGCATGCACAAAAGTAAGCTGTTATTGACTGAAGGCTTATAGTCAATTGTCTTGCTCTGACATATTTTGCTTTCCACTGTAAATAAAGCGGATTTGATTGTAAACCACTCACAGGAGATGAGAAACAATAAGGGCTGGACACTGAACAATAGGCGTTCTGAGAAAATAGTGATTTCATACATTGGCAGTTGTTATTTTCTGAAAATGAGTGCAGACGTTTTACTGTGCTGAAATCACTCAAGACTATCGTGGCAGAAAGAGGACACAGAGTAAATAAACTGGTGGCAGGTATAATGAGACACATTCCATATATTTGCCTGTTCAGAGCTAGTTTATTCAAGGGAGCCCTGTTTTGCTTACCACAGGCAAATCCTTGAGACCATCTAAAAGGAGTGTCTTCCTGGAAAAAAGAATTGTGCAAGATCATTTAGCAAGCCCAGGACTTCTGGATGACAATGAAATAGAATACTTAATATATTGTAAGCAATTCCTAGAAAGCATCAGTTCCCAGAAAAGACATATATGAAGGCTCTGCTCTTTATTTGCTGGTGGGGAAACACAAGAGCAGTGCCTCCAGTAGCAAAGTGAATGCTATTTGAATTGTTCTCGGGGCTGTTGCCAAGAAAAGTGTCCAGATATCACTGAACATCAGCCAGATTAAGGTCAGGGAGGTTTACAGGCCTATAGGAATGGCACAGATCATACACTTCTCCTCTTCAGTTAGTTATATTCCTGTATGAGCCAATCTCTTTGGATTAGGATCAGTCCCTGCAGCTTTTCCCTGTTCAGTGAAGGTTGCCAGATAGCTCTGAGTTGCTGGGACCATCTTCTTCTCCAATGTCCAGCCAACCTGGCAAAACCCTTCCCTGCACTGCCCTCCTGGAGGGTGTGCTGGGGTCAGTATTGGGATCAAATACTGCAGCCATATTTGCTCTTGAGCAGCAGGACAGTGCCACTCTGAGCTGTCATCCTTCAGGACAACTCTCTTGAGGTTCAGCTGATCCCTCAGCAGCACCAGTGATGGGAGGTGGGGACATCCAGGACTCACAAAGTGCCACCTCTACCCAGTGCAAGGTCTGTGCTTGCCTCGTCAGTCTACACAAGGCAAGCCAGGTGAGACAACTTCAGCTTCACTTGGATCTACTAACACATGGGGAAGATAGATGAGATCCTCAGAGCTTCTCTCTGTCAGTTCACATTTATTAATACTTTGTTTCTTTGCCTCCCCTGGGATTTTACCTCTGGTTAATTACTCTGTATTTGCTAATGCCATGTAGGAACACGCTTTTTTTTCCCCTGGTGAAGGAAAGCTGGATCCAGAGAAGAGCTTACTTTTCCTGAAGCTTGCTGGACTGCTGGCAACTTTGTCTTTCAAAAATGCAGTTGGAAAAAATATCAGAACCATTCCCACAAGACTGTTGCTGCAGGTGAGGGTTTATACCCTCTCCCACCAGGCACCAAGCAATGATACTGAAAACCAGCCTTGCACTTATCCCTGGAATTTATTGTGATCAGACTTTCAAGTCCACCACCTCTCCTAAAAACAAAATGCCCAGAAAAAGAGTTTTAGAGAGAGAACTGCAAGACAACCTTTTGCTCAAAGAGAGGCATATGATAACTTCAGCTTTTGTTCTTATGACCTGCCCTTGCAGACTGAAAAGAGCTTTGAGCACACACCCAGGAGAGCAGGAAATCTCTCCTAGGGATCACTTGTAAAATGGCCCGGTTTGAAAAACATGCTGCGGAAAGAATGAAGCCTGACTGCAAAGGAGAGCGGGGTTTTTTTTTCACCCATGAATAGGATTTCGAGCTAGCAGCCAAAGTGAATCATTATACATCCTTGCCATATGCCACTTTCAATCAATAAGGCCTTATGCTCTGCTAACAATCATCCTAAACTATACCTATTAACAAGAATGCACATTCTCATAGCAATATTCCACGCACGTCAGGGCACACAGACTGCAAACAGTTGAGAGTGATCACAGCCGAAGGGAGATGGCTTCTGAAACAACGTGTGGACACACACCACACTGTACAGGCTGCCACTCTTACACGTGTAGGCTGGTTTTTTGCTTTTTGCTCCAACTGTCTGATGGGTTTTTTCTCTCTTTCAAGCACACGCTTTCTTGATGACCCAGACAGTTTATTTCCTGATGGCCCAAGACTCCCTCAGAAGCAGCTGATGCTCGGAGGATAAGGTGCAGCAATAGCCACGGGGGATGAGATATGGCTACAACAGGACCCCTTCAGTTTGGAGGGAGATGACAGCAGTCATCATGAACTAATCATCAGTATGATGAGTTCACACCTGAACTAATCTCCCCGTGAAGATATGAAAACCTGCTATAAAAGAGACACAGGTTTTGAGGCATGTGGTGCAGGAGCAGGAAGCACACTTTATTTCCTGCTGAAAACAGGGCACCTCTGTTTCCCACCTGCTGTTTCTTTTATCTACTTAACATTGCAGACTCCTCCTGAAGGGTGTCTATTCTCCAAAGATACTGAGCTTGCTGAAGCAGTTATTGACTGAAATGCCACATTTTGAGCTACTCAGAGCAGCCAAGTCTTGCACCACGGGCACGAAGCTCTCGGCAGGTTCACCCCAATAAAGCAGAAATCTGCTCCTGGGCAGGTCACCTGTGGCTCCCTTGCGAGGCAATGGAGAGCCAGTCAATACTGTTGATGGAGTCTACAGTGATTCATCTCTTCCTAAAGGAGATGCTTAAAACAGAGCAGATGAATGGCATAATAAACCCATTTATTTCTCCTTGCTGCCTGGAAAGCCCAGTGTGACAGCTCACACTTAGAAGTCTGCTCTGTAAATACCTGAAAGGAGCTGACCCTAATCCCTCACAGCCTTCCCCTGCCCTGGTGCTCTTGCTGCACCTTGGACATTTGATGGTGCAGCTCTCCCTGTACCCTGCAGTGCACAGAGATTTACAGCTGGACTGCAGGATGCCAGAGCAGAGGGGCAGTGCCAAACTCAGGTAGCTGAAACATTCCACCCCTGAGCAGCAGCTCACAGCCCCTGTGTGCCCCTAAGCCCCCAGTTCCACACATGAGCCAGAGTCACAGCACTGTGTGAGCTGGGATTGCATCAGCCCTGGGTGTCTGGCAGTGCAGAGTCCCACATAGACTATACAAAGTCCTGATGACTAAGGAACCTGGATTAGCAGAGCATGTACAGTATGGCAAGACCTAATACAATGCCCTTCAGATGCTACCACATCAAAACCCCTTCTATCTTCCTGTCAAAGAGTGAATTTAAGCTTTGCTTGTTCCTGTTTTATATCTAAAGGCTGTTTCTGCAACCCTTGTGTAGATAATTGCACATGGTCTATGTGACACTCTTCCTGAGTAATCCTTGTGTGTTCTGTAAGGTTCAACATAAAAATTTGTTGCTAATCAAAGGGCACTGCTGCTCGGATGTTTCTGTGTTGCAAAATTACCCCTAGTCAATCAAAACTCCTTCAAACAACCCCTATCTATGCTTTTTGCTTCGCAACCTTGTTTCCCGTGGGTTAAGGTGGGAAAGGAGAACGTGCTTACCTTTGAGCACAAAGCTGTGCGACTTTGGGTGCCAGTGATAACTCCAAAATATAGCTGAGGTGCTGTAGTGCCCTTTTCCTGGCTTTCTGTGCAAGTACACATCCATAATAGTTAGCCCTGATAATAATTATCAGTTGCAAAGGTTTCACTTCGTTTCTTCCCCTCTGACACAGTGTGCACTCATTGAATCGAGAAATCTTTATTCCTCAGACAATTCCTCTTGCCTTTGATGAAGATTTGAAATCCTGGAAGGACTGTGCAAAATTTATACTATTAATTTATCATATTTGGAGATATTAATGATGTACAAGCTACTGGATTCTGTACCAGAGAACTGGCCAAAACTGCTGCAGTCTATTTTATGTGTGAAACAAATATACATGATCAAAGGGTTACCTCTGGCTTGAAAAGACTTTAATACTACTAATATCAGCTGAAGTAATTAAATCACATGTATTTGTTTAAGTATTTAGTGTAGATGTTGGCCCTGTGGCATCCTCTCCCTTCTTTTTAACACCCACAGACATTTAGAAATTGGTGAGATCTTTAGGAATGAGGGCAGTCAAGGTGGGACGAAAATAAGTTTTGCCATCACAAGAATGCTCAAGATCATCAGGGATGAAATCTCAAAATCACAGCCTCAGAATCTAATCCCCACAATGACAAAACCAGACAGTCCCATCTAGTTTCACATCTGGAAAATACAGACAAACACCTCCTAACACGTTTGGCTGCTGTTTCTGGCCAATATAAGAAGCACCTGCTCCCAAAGCAGCCCTGTATCCCTGGGGATCCTGTGAATGCATGGATGGGGGTGCAAGGCCTTCCTTATGGTAAAGCAAACAGATGGCTTTAGCTGGGGCTGAGCAGACAAGGTGGTGGATATTTCACACAGAAAGGTTCCTTTTGCTTGACTTCAAAGGGCTGTGGCTGGTGGAAGGATGGATTTGGATTTGTCTGTGGCGATTTCTCCCTGTGGTGTCCCCAGGCAGGACACATTGAGTATTTGGGACACAGAGCTGCTTTCTCACACGTGTCCTCTCTGACTTTGCAGGAAGGATGGCACCTATCGAGACAATTATTCCATTACTCCACACTACACCCAGAAGTGCAGCTCAGTCTCCCACATTAGTGTGCTTTTTCAGACACAGCCAGTGGGACTGACTCTGCACGGACATGTTGGGCTGCATTTGGAGCAAACTCAACTCCCTGAGCTGCAGCTAATTAGGAGGTGCTTCCAGTGGGTGAGAGAAGAGCTTCAGCCAAACTGTGATCTCCAGCCAGACTTCAAATCCACACCCCCAGTAACAGCACAAGTGTGTTTCCTACCCTGCACAGACATTTATTAGTATTTGTGTGTTGTCAGTTTTTTCATCCCTCATTTCCCTTTACATAGTTTTATTTTTCCCAGTCAATAAGAGTGATTTTATTGTTCTTAATTAGATTTCTTTAGGTTTCCCATAGTAATTAATGTACTTTTCTTCAGCAGTATAACCTATTACAGTAGTTAAAATATTAAATCATGACTGTTGCCAGATGTAAGGGAACAAGAAACATAGGTTTTTCAATAACCACTTTGTCTTCATCTTTTGAATTAGTTTGCAGCCTGCTTTACATTTTTGGGTAAGTAATAAGATTTGTTGATTTGAATGAAGAACGATATAAAAATAAATTGCATTGTACTTTTAATTACATAGTCTTAATTTTTTGTGGTGACACTCCAGGCTCTCATATAATGTTGTTTAATGTTTACATCTCTTTATTGATTTGATAATTTAGATACAGAAATGCGGTTTAATTTGCAAATTTCAACATTCATTGTCGGGGTGCTGTGCTCATTAAGGAATCAGGGGAATTCTGCATTTTCCCCCGTCTCCTCCACGCACACACAGGGATGTATGTTCTGTATTTGCTTTTTCTTAGGCAGCAAATCTCAGCTACAGAGACCTTTTCTTCTCCAGCGTTGTGCAACCATGAACCTCCCTGTGCTGGACATTTCAGACCAGGGGGCTCCGTGTGAAATGGGCTGCTGCTCCAGGGAGCCCTTTTGTTGAAGATATTGGTGGGTAGTGGACACATCAGCCTTGATGGGCTTTTTTTTTCCACCTGGGAAGTCAAAAACCCTAACAGAACTTTGAGTCCACCCTCCCCACTCCAGAGGGCATGGTGGAAGCAGACCTTGCAAAACTCCACGAAAATGTGGGGTGAGCCCCAGCATCTCTAACCCACCTCTTCACTCACCTCAGCTCTCCTGGAATGGAGCCTTGGACATCTCTCCATCCTACCCCAGGCACTGTTAGCCCCTTGGCTAAATTCCACCTCTACAAACCATTTTTGAGGTGGTGGTTTAGGTTTACTGCTCCAAGCATATTTCAGAGTTTCTACGAGTTAAGCAAAATTAAAATTTTCTTTCAAAAATCCATCACCACAAAACTGTTTTCCCCTCCTCTTCATTAATGATTTACATTCTGTGGAATAAATGCACCGAGGACAGAATCATTATTAAAATCTCAGTTAACAACACAATATTACTTTAGTCCTTTCATTTCCTCCACTATTATAAAATTCAAGATTCATTTCGCTTATTAATATTAGCAATCTATTTTTTTTTAATTTTGATCAGGCACAAATTAAAAGGGGGATGATATTATGGAACTGGCACTAGAACTTTTTATTCTTTTTTGTAAAATTTGCTTTTCTCCTTCTATCAGTTCTTTCTTTGCATCTGATACAGCCTTCTTTTGCATTGATATTCTGGGTGACTTCATTTGATACCTGGCGTTACTCCCATGAAAATCAACTGGAAGGGGCCAATTTATTGGAAGGTGATTAAAATTAAGGGTCAATGAAGAGAAAGGTTGGCACATGGGTTTGGGAGCAAGGGAGCTGGACTCTGGTCTGAGCCCTGCCATGAAATTGCTCTGTGACTCTGTGCAAATCATTTTATGTCTCTGTTCTGCAGTTTCCATGCAGTTTAAAATAGGAACAGGAATGTTTGTTGGTCATTGTTCAAGTCTCCCAGCAAATAAAACGTGATGTATCAGGGCTAACTGAGCAGGCAGGCACAGACCCTTCTCTCAGGAAAGCTGTGTCCTAGAGCAGCAGCAGACAGTGAGGACAGGGCAGAACAGAGACACACTATTTTTCTGAGGGCTTACAAATTGCTCCTGTTCCCTTTATAACAGATCATTGTCGTTGGGCTCTAATGAGATTTCCTTTGTGCCTCTGTAACACTAAATATAACCTGTGATATTCCTCACATGCAGCATCTCCTTGTGAAAGAAAAGCTGGATTTTCAATCCTTTAGAATAACCAACTTCTACAGTTATGGCACACGTACTTCTCAGCTTGATTCTGTGCCCCCACAATCCTGGGAGCTGCACATCAGCTCAATATGCATTTGATTGCTCTTGCAATCCTCTTGATTACAAACAGGGGATTGCTATTGTGGCAGGACTTCCCAAACGCTGAAGAACTGAATTCTAATGATTTCAGTGACAACTGGAAGAAATAGGAAAAAAACTAGATGGATAAATCCCTTTAAGAGGCTCCCAGTACAATCAACAACACCACAACCATCCCTGCAAGAGCTTTGTCTGACAACTTCCTGCAGTACCAATTCCACAAGAGCCTGTGCGAATATTCCTGAGCTGAACTATCCTGCAAAATTTTTCCTTTTACCTATTGCTCCTGCTGCAGCTGAAGCCCATTACTCACCCTACTTGCAGGAGGTACAAGGACACGCTGTGCCACTCTTCTTTACATCAGCCTTGCATGTATTTGGCGACTTGATTTGTCTCAGCTCAGTCCCCTCTTCAGGTCACACCTTCCTCTCTCTCAATGGCAAGTGTTCTACACCTCCAGCCACTCTTTATGCATCCCTTTGGGCTTTTCCCAGCTAAGCCATGTGATTCCTGAGGTGTGGAAATTGTCCTTGAGAAATGGAGAAGTTGCCCCATGTCTTCTGCCCCTCAGAACAGGCATGCCAGGAGAATTGCTGGATTTTTGCAGCACTGGGTTTCTGCTGTACTCCCAAGCACCACAGTCCTGGATCTTTTTCCCCATGGCAGAAGCCTGGCCAATTGCTCTTCATCTTCCATTTGAGAAATTGATTTTAACTCCCCTGCCAGGGAGTGCAACATTTTAATTACTTCTGTGGATAAAGTCTGTTGTTCCCATTCTGATCTGGACTTAAGAGATAAGTAAAGCAAAGCCTATCAGAAATTCTGCAGAATCTTGAGCTGGAACCCAGGATACAGAATGTCCCAACCAGTACCTCCACCATGTCCTTCACCCTTTGCATCCTCGCCTCATGCTATGCTTGGTTTTTTTAAAAATCATCTTTCTTGCTCTTTTTTTACTGAATTCTTTTCTCGTCTGGTATTAGAAGCCACTTGTAAGCATTTGAACAAATGTAGGTGAATAATTAAGGGCCTGTGCAGCATCCCACAGCATGGATAGGCCACAAGGATAGAAAACAGATTGTGTCCTGTATTACTGATAATTTCCCAGCTGCCAGTACCTGTTTCTCAGCACAAATGAGTGGTAAAAATAAAGAATAAGATCAGTGGCCTTTGGGAGCAAGAGAGGCCTGGGTGCATAAAGGGCCAAGAAAGTCAAGACATAAAATGCAGTCTTGCTTCCAAAGGACCTAATCCCTATTTAGGGAGCACCAAGACACCTAGAAATAGATAAAAACTTGAGGCTGGCTATAAAAACATTTCTGTTTCATTTGTCTGAAATCCACAGAGAGGCACTGCTGATGCCAAGAACCCATAATACCCTGGCACCACAACCTGCAGGGCTGTCTGCTCTCACTTGTGAATACATTTATCACTGATAGTGTGCCAAAATGTCCAAGAGCTGAATACTGGGCAGCACTGGGAAGGAAAGCAAGTTCTCATAGGCATGACTGGGTGCATCATTTTCTGCATCTGTACTGGCAATGTGTCACTCTCACATCACTACAAAACTGATGGACCAGTTACTGGAATCTTAACAGAATAGTTTTTATACTTTGTATTTGTTATGACACATGGAATGTTCTATGTAGAAAGTGCACCAAGACAGATTGGCAAGAAAAAGTTGGTAGGCAGGTAAAGAGGCAAGACCAAGGTGGAAGCAGATGAAAGCCAGAAACGGCTTGGACTCATCCGTCAGAGAGCTTCAGCATCCCAATGACCTGCAATGCAACTGGGAGGGATGAATCCAGAGAATCCCCAGAGCTGAGGAGTGGATGAGAGATGTTGGCATGGGAAGTCCAGGACTTCAGCAAGGAACTTTAGACCGTGAGATATGGGTAAGCAGCCAAGGGATGGAGTGAGGGTCATGCTGCACAACCAGAAATACAAGGAAGGGACAAAAGAATTGGATTGCTTGGCTTTGGCAGGATGAAGAGAGACAATCTTCCCATGTGAAAAAGCTGAAGAAGAGAGAAAAGGAGGAATTGTTTCCCATGTGCTCAGTAAGGACCAAATTACATCAGGAAAGGCTGAGGCAAAATACAGAAGGAAAAAAGTTCTGCAGGTGAAACTCTTAATGGCCTGGGAGGCTGGAGCACTGCAGGAAGAGTTTGGATGAGCATTTGCCAGGAATGCCATAGGTCAATTAACCACTGCCAAAGTGGGGAGGATGGATGGGATGATATGTGAAGATCCATTCCAGCATTAGCTCCCTGCTTGCACAGTGCCAGGATGTGGGATGAGCTTTGTCCAGGAGGGTTATACCAGCATTTCCCCACAAGACAGGTATATTACAGTGTAAAAACCAACTCTGCTCCCAATAAAGAAAAAAAAGAAAACTACCTTGTTATAATGTCCAATTCATTACTCAATACCATGTAACACAATAAAGTTGCACTTTCAATCTTAGTGCATCTGCCTTGCTCTATTTATACTGTGGTCTTGAGTGTTTATCATCTCCTGCTAATGGCAATAGAGGATTTGCCACAAAAACTTAATTATTTGCCTTCTCTGAGAGGGTATTTTTCCTGATTAAAGCCTTCCTGAGAGCAAGGCAGGAAGCACTCAGCCCCACCGGGCATTCTTATACCCTAACCACTGAAATCTGGGACAAAGGCCAATAATCTGGGACAAACTAAAAATACACCAAACACTCCAGGACATATTTTATTGGTCCTTCCACACATGCCTTGAGTGTGTCAGGAGGCACAAGGCCACAGGTAGCAGTGAAAGTTAACCCTGCAGTGCAGTCCAGCTGGCTGCAGCAGGGATATGGATGATTTTCTTCAGCAAAGCCATTTCAAAGGGACATGGCACCTCTGTAAGAACTTTCCTGTTGTTAAATCTTAATTGCAACCAGTTTAAAAACCCCGAGTTGAGCTTTTTAAATAAAATACTGGAATTTGAAAGATGTTCTTCTGCCAACTAAACACCTGGGGAGAGAGGAAGGCGGGGGAGAGGGAGAGATGACAGGCTTTGGCTCTAGGCTGCTGTAGCCACCATATGTGCTTTAAAAGAGCTGCATTGCACTTCCAGGTAAAACACCAACACCTGAACACAATGTGGGTGAATAATTCCTATCCTCTTTTACAGGGGATGGTAACTTAAACAGAAAAGGTTGAGGAGCAGTCCAAGGGCTCTCTTCACTCTGCAGATTCAAGGGCTGTTGTATTTATATATATGTTATATATGTATTTATATGTATACACATATATGTTATAAAACATATATATATACATGTATATATGTTATATACATATATACATGCATATATGTATAACATATGTGTTATGTGTGTATTTATATATATGTATCTATTTATATATATACATACAACAATATATGTTGTATTTCCAGGCTCTCTTTCAGGTGTTGCAAAACCCCAGAGGTTCTGCTGGCAGCCACCCAAAGGCACACAGCACTTCAGGCTACCCTGACCTGGCCCAAACATTCTCTAAGCTCAGGGCAGGTTTCACAGCTGGCCCTTCCCCCAGGCAGTGTCAGCAACGTGGGCACAGCAAAGTGGAACGACCAGGGCAACCCAGCAGCTCCCCATCGTCTGCAGTGTGCCACATCTTGCCTGGCCTCATGACAACGATGAGGACATTTTCTTTAGCCCTCCTGCTTGTTCCTGTCACACAGAGGCTTTGTAGACAGCAAGAATGCAAGCAAAATGATCTGATGATGGACCTGCATTTATTTACCTTCAGCTTTTAATGGAAGGAGGACAGAATGCTTTATGGCCACAGAGCAAGAGATTAATAGATTGCCATTACTGGAGGCTGTCAGTCAATAGGGTTGTCACCAAGAAGTGATTCCAGTATTACTACACCAATTTGGGAACACATTTTCCTGCCAGGCAACCAGGCAGTCTTAAACAGAAGGAATTTTGCTGCCGTGGCACTTGGTAAACTGTTTGAATGGTCACGTACCATCAGCTGGTAGAAATACCTTCCTTCCACTGAATTTAACCTGCATTGACTTCAACTGGCTGCAACACATGCTCTTGCACGTTAGAAATATTTACTTTTTTATGAGCCACACTTCATCAATGCTGTAATTTGTATTTTACAGGGAATCTGAGCAGAGAGCTTAAAAGCAGGAGATATCTAAAGTTTAGGTTTGTAGTTTGCTTATACATATATATATATATATATATATATATGTATATCTCTAAACTGTGCTTTTCCTGACTCCTAGTCACTGGCTTTGGAGCAGCCAGAGCTTTTGTACCTGAGTTTGAGGGAAGGCCCTCTGTGAGCTGTGAAAGCAGCACAGCCTGGTGTTTCAGGGGAATTTGAATGCTGGCTTCTCAACACTAAAAGACACAGTAGTGCTTGAGGGCATAAGACAAAGCTGGCAACCACAGTAGCCTTAAGTGCAGTGCATCTCAATGAAGAAAATACCTGAAAGGAACCTCAAACACCAGGCAGTCCTCTGGCAGTGTGACCTGGGTTAAAAAAGGATAGAAAATGCAATCCTTTAGCAATTAAACATACATTATCATTGCAGAATTAGTCATGTGGTGTCCATTATCCTCCTTGTTCGAGCACAGGAGTCTCCAACTCGTGCTTTGGTACCCAGCAAGCTGGCATGACTTGGGGTATGGATTAGAGCCTGGATTCTCCTTTTTGGGGGCAGGTAACAGGCCAACGGCACAGTCACTATGCAGCATCAACTGTCCTCCAGAGCCTTCATGCAATTAAGTTCCCCACCCAAAAGGCCAGACAAATTCTCCTGGATTTAAAGAGGAATAATTATACAACGACTGCTGGTTACAGTGGTAAAAATAATGAGCTATGCCTCAGAAGTCCCAACAAAACCCGTGGATGAGTAAAATGACACTAAAGCTCCGACCTGAACAAAGCTTTGGCACATGGCTCTGATGCCAGCTGACATGTGCCAGGGGCTGGTATTTACACTCTAATCAAAATGCAGCTGAAAACCAAGGGAAAAGTTCAAATTCTGGGGGACAGCAGAACTGCGGGATTGTGGGCATTTCAGTAACAAATCCCTTTGCTCTGTATATTCCCTGCTAATTTGTCAACATCTGATGCCTTGCTCTTTAGTCTGGAGCTAAGAAAAGCTATCAAAAAATATAGTTCAGGGCCCATTCTGTCTGCTGTATCACTTGCTATTTTTGCCAGCCGCACTGAAGCCAGACTGCAAAGGGCAAATTTGTCAACATGGGTGGGCTTTTTTAGTGTGAAGCCCAAGGGCTCGTACAGACAGTAGCAAATACTATCAGCATCCATGTCTGGAAGTTCAGGCTCCAATTTCAAGCTGCTTCAAATATAGATATTCCAGCAAAGTTAATTGTAGCTGCATTATGGAGAGGTGACAGCAGCGAGTCCTTAGAAAGCTGGGGAAGGTCTAAATCTGCCTCAGTCGTGTTCCCTTCAGAGTTAGGCAAATCCACTGGGAGCAGAGGATATCACCCAGGCTAATACTGGGTAAAAACCCTACTGGGAGATTGGGCCAGTGAGATTTGATTTTGTTGACCACACGGTAACAGCATTCCTTGAAAATAAGGACAAAGCTCTTTAGCAAAACCACCTTTTCTCCTCATGTTGAGAACTGTGGAACATCACCCTGCTGTATCAACTGGTCTGTGCTTTTAAAAGCTTCCTAATTCTGCTCACAGCTGAGAACTTGCCTTACCGTTATATTAAGAAACAGCTCTATAGTGTGGGTTGGTTATTACCGGGAAGCACTTAATTACAATAAAATGTGTAGTTAAAGTGACAATTTATTTACTCAAGGTTATGAATATAAATTGGTTTTTCTTACCCATGCATTTTGAAATGGGGAGGTAAAGGCTGGGATCCCAGGAATTTCTTTAGGCTGGGTGATTTTCTGCAAGTAGCTTTAGGGGCCAATGTGGAAATTGAAGCGTGTGAACCAGTTTGCAGCCTCGAGGCCACAGCACACAGTTCCCACCTGTTGCAAGTAATGTGAGTTTTTCTTAAGAAGTCTGGAAACGGGTCCCTTTAATTGCACCAGAGCTCTGTAACCTGCAATGAACCAACTCTGAGCTGAAAAATAAATCCCCGTTAGTGAACACTTGAAGAGATAAAGAAAACGTTGAGGCCCTCTCCTCCTAGTATTTTCCATGTTTTATAACACCTCTGTCAGTATAAATTTCCATTCACTGAAGAAATTGCACTTCACAAGCGCTACAATAGGATTTTAAGATAAATGACATGCGAGCACTGCAGTTTTGTGCAGGCTTAAGTGATCCAAGTATCTTAATCACGTGCACAGTATCAAAACATATGAATTTGACTTGTTACAAAAGTCACACGAGAAAGATTGAATGTCATATGAGTCTGCAAAGCATAAACCATCTCAGCTAAAATTTATTTTAGCACGGGAGAGTTTTTTAACTGTTAAGTATAATTATTTAAAAGCAGTCTGAGCCATGCAGCTCTAATGATAAGTGAAAACAGAAAACAGCTCTTGAAAGCGCTGCTGGTAAGGGCACTTCTTGCAAGCACTGCCTGCTCTTAGCACTTGCTGCCTTTATTCACCACTGTTTCCAAAATTCTTGGAAGGATGATGAAGTTTTTAAGTGTCATCTTGCCAAAGCTGTAACATTATCTCCAGCGACAATACTTACTCCTGGGCTTTTGTGTTGCAAGTAGGGAAAACATTTTAGCTTTGCGGGAGGGTAAACACTCGCTTGTGATTATGATATGATTAGGAAGTGCAACCACCTTCTAGAAAGTAAAAAAAAAATTACAATCATATTAGTTCCATTTGTGGCAGAACAAATTGATAATTTAAAAAAGTATAATTTCAGCCTTAGGTTTGGAAGAGATAGAAGGCTGAAGAAAATGGTGTGACACATCACTGTCATTTGCACTCATTGAATGTCGAAGTTAAAACATGATGGATATAAGTTTTTGATACTCATACTTGTGACCCTTACTGCTACTAAATCCCACAATTCTACAACTGGATCGTGTGCACCTCTTGTTCATGACTGCTGTATAACTAACAAGGATCTCTCCATGAAAACATAACTTTAGGCTTGAAGACAACTAAAGAGAAACATAAAATGAGTGATAAAAAGTAACATCACAGGGTTATATATTGTTAAACACAAACTCTTAGAACAGCATGACCTAAATGCTAATATATTGTGGGATCAAAGCTAGCAATTTTTTTTGCAGGTCAGATCCCTAAATATGTATTTAGGGTTGAACCTGGAGAAAAATTTGTTGTGTGTGGATATGACAATTTGTACTTGATTTTTTTCCGCAAACAAGATGGGAGGCAATTTAATAAATGAAACTTCAGGGTGTCATTCAGCAAAAAAAAAAAAAAATCCCCGTGGGTGGATGGGTTTGCCCGTGCCCCGCAGCAGGAGCTGTGCAGAAGGCCAGGCTGTGCCTGTCTCACCGGGTGGCTTTAGGACAGCATCCGAAACACCCCGAGCCCGTTTCCTCAAAAGCGATGACAGCCGCGTGATGAACGCGCTCCGCGCCGCTGCCGGCACAGCAGCGACCCAGGTGCTGTGAAACGCGGCTTTTCATAGCACAGCGACTAAAAATAGGAGCAGAGCTGGCCAGGCACTGCTCAGAGCCCGGCCAGGGACGCAGCCCAGGCGATCCTGTGTTCCTCACCCCGCCTGCTCCCGAGGGCTGATGTTTTCTTGGACTCCTTTTAGCTAATCATGGGGATGCTGGTACAGTGAAACACTAGGTCGTGTTTTATCACCCCACACAATTCTCCATGCTTCAGCCACGTGGTAGCTGTTTAACAACTTATTCCCCAAATGAAATAAGCAGAAATATTGACCCATTTTTTGTTTTCAAATGAAATAAGCAGCTTTATAGGAAATATTGACCCATTATTTGTCAGTTCTCTTGAGGCTCCAAATGCATCCTGAGCTGCTGCAGCCCACAGTCAAGACATTTACTTCTCCTTTGACAACTGTTTTGCATTCCCTTTCACATCTTGCCTGGCCTTCTCAGTGATTTTTGCCACAAGCAAGTGACAAACATTTTGGTGGCAAAATCAGTCCTCACTGTGCGCAGATTAAGAAGCAACAAACTCAAACCCTTCTCGTGTGTTTCTAAATAAATAGTGATCACCCCTGACCCATCCCTT